>JBBPLN010000473.1:0-19646 GCA_038089815.1 Sutorius eximius | reverse complement strand
AGACCCGAAGAAGAAGACGGTGTTGATCTATGGGCACTATGACGTACAACCCGTGAGTGCCTTCTCTGGGGTCTGGCAGGAGGACGGTGCGCTGAGACTAGTCACTGGCGGGCGCTCCAATCAGACGGGTGGGCGACGCATCCGTTCACGCTTGTCGAAAGGGACGGAAAGCTGTATGGCTGTGGCTCAACGGACGACAAAGGTCCGATCATGGGCTGGCTTTACGTCCTCGAGGCACACCACGCACAGCGTCCCGCACGTCAGGGAGGTCCACATGATTGGGTATGCAGTAGGGTAGGCGAGCATAACTTGTTAATGCCACAAATTCACAATGCGGATTGCACCACTGCGCTTGGGTGCTTCCACACAAATTCTTTATACATGCGTACGTACAAGTCTGACACATGAGCACCGTTAGGCATTATCATTAGTCGCAGTACGCGCCTTCGTTGGCCGGCTTTTGCGACTGGATCAGCAACGCGCAGACCAGGCACATCCGATTCAAGACCACTCACAGCGACGTCCCTCGCATATCGGTACAGAATACCTCGTTTTACTTTCAGGTCGCTCTTGCCCGAAGCTTCCCATTCCTTTCTGCGTGTTGCCTTCTCGTCCTCTTCTACTAGCCAGTTGATGGTTCGTGATGCAGCATCTATGGTGATGTGATCACCATCTTTGACCAGGGCGATGGGGCCGCCCAAGATGGCTTCAGGAACAACGTGGCCTGGTAGGAGCGGTCTTGAATACCTCGAGTGTAACTTCAAATTTCAAGCGTCAACGCAACGCACCAATAATGAATCCTCTGGATGCCCCCGAGAAACGTCCATCGGTGATGAGAGCCGTCGAGTTACCAAGGCCGGCTCCCATCAACGCAGCGGTGGGTCCTGTAATAAAACACGGTAAGAACAATTGGAGTGGAACACCCTCCTAAATTCACCCAACATCTATGGAAGAATACTAAGAGACATGTAGGGTAAATCGACCGAACAGCGTACCTCAGGCATCCCAGGAGCGCCCTTTGGGCCCTGGTATCTGAAGATAAGGACAGTGCCTGGTTTGATCTCCCCTTTTTCAAGGGCGGGATAAAAGTCGTGCACGCTGATAACGATTTTAATTTAAAGCTTTTATTACAAAGCTCAGGATGTGGCCTACCTGTCGAAGCATTTCGCAATACCCTAGCGGCATCTGACTCAGAAATCGCGGTTTATGGTCATACAAGACGCGCGGACAGACCTCAAATCTCAAACCTTCTTTACCAGTCAGTTTGGCGACAGCGGTTCCTGGCGCCAAGCTTCCGCGCAAAATCGTCAAATGCCCCGTCGGTTTGATTGGGTCCTCCACTCTCCTGATGATGTCCTGCGAATCAAAGTCAAGTTCCGGGACATCTTCCAGATTCTGTGCAAGAGTCTTTCCCGTGATGGTCATCTGGTTTCCGTCGATCAGATTAGTGTGCTTAAGAAGATATTTAAGCAGGGCTGGTATTCCTCCAATCTTGTGCACGTCTTCCATACAGTACTTTCCAGATGGCCTCAAGTCATGATTAGTCCAAGGACCTGTATAGATCTGACTGCATACATACTTGAGGTCAGCAATATAAGGTGTCTTGTCTGAAACTTCCTGGAAGTCATCGATGGTGAGAGAGATATCGGCAGCTCGTGCAATGGCGAGCAAGTGGAGTACCTTCCTGTTATCAGACACATGATGTACAGATATTTACGAAACACACTGCATTGGTAGATCCGCCGAGGACGTTGACGATAGTAATTGCGTTCAAGAACGATTGGCGTGTAAGAATGTCCCTGGGCTTCAAGTCCAGCTCGAGCAGACGCCTCATATACGTTGCAGCCCTGAAACATTCCTGAATTTTTTCTGAGAACACAAGATGAATTCTCATCTTTGACTCGGAGTCTTCACTCACCTGCATAGGTCGCTGGCGTACTAGAGGAGTACGGCAGGGACATTCCCAACACCTCGAGGGCAGAACTCATAGTGTTTGCTCTGTGGATGACCACGAGGATAACCACAATTAAGACATCAAGCTGAACTCACTCACGTGTACATCCCACCGCAAGCACCTGGTCCGGGACAGGAGTGCCTGACAACATCAAACCTTTCCTCGTCGTTGATAAGACCAACCACATATGCACCTGACGGCCGTAGGTATCAAGAAAGATGGACGTGATAAAAATATCTGCACCGTATGACTCAAGAGCGTCCGCAATATTCACGGCACCACCTTTCTCAAACCCCATCGAGGGACAATCGACATGACGAATGCCCGCTTTTATGGTTCCACCATACACAATGATCGTGGGGCGGTTGTGACGTGCGGCGGCCATCAAAACACCAGGCATATTCTTGTCGCATCCAGGGACGGAGATATTGCCATCGTAATGTTGTGCCTACATAGCATCGTAGGCAAATATGTGTTCGTGTCGTAGGTGCAATCACCGCGGCAAACATGCCGCAACTCACCAAAGTGACCTTGTTTCGTTATCAGCCGTATTAAACAGTGTTATCAGAAAGCGACTCACAGCCTCGATAGAGTCTGCGATCAGATCGCGACTAGGCAGCCTGTCAAGGTACAATTCAACCAAGCTTTCCAACGTATTTTGAACACCCGGAAAATACGCACGAATAACGCATTCCTGGACAGGCAAGAAGGAGGTACACTTTGCGGGAAGGCATAAAACATACCATCAGTACCCATAGTGATCCCGTCGCTAGACATTACAACAAGGTCAATATCATCGGGGAGACCACGCCGTAATTGCGAACCTGACACCAATCGTATTGAAGAGCAAGCCGACGAGGCCTTCCTCTTTGCAACCCTCCTTGACCTTTTTCGCGAGGTCAAGCTTGTTGTGGAAACATCAGTCCAACCCACAGACAATGAAGGGTCGGTTGAACTTACAAGGTGCATATTGCATGGATTCCCTTGATCGCGATCGCAATATTATCGTTTTCAGACGCATTTCGCACTCACCCTCCCACCAGACCGGTGAGATACCGATCTGCCAGCGGATGAAGTCAAGCAACGCGCCGGTCCTTTGGAACTCGCTCATACCTGAGGCTTGTTCATATCCTCTTCGGTCAAGCCGGTTGCGTAAACTGTGCGCGGCATGTTAGAATATTCCACCAGGAGGTACATCCGACGAACGCATAGCTTGAGCTCCACCCCGGGCCTTGTACGCCAAACGCTAGAGTCAGTGACACCTTTCATATCACGTTGAATAAATAGTAGGCTCACCTTGTCCTGCGTCAGCTGGCCAGAGAATTTGTTGAGCCTGGGATTGTAGCTTGAGGGAGCCCCGGAGGGCTTGGAAACTGAGCGACTAGACCATCGTCAGACAGCCTGCTGCCAGTGGTCCGACGCCGATCGTTGATTAGGAACTTACATCTCGATGGCGGACATGATGACACTCCAAAGGGCGGAATATCTGATGTCCTACTACTTATAAGTATCCCATGACCAGGATGGTCCCCGCGGGATTATTTAGAACTGCAAGCTTAGATTCAACGTAATTTTTGAAACACGATGGTTTCCAGCGCGACTGACCCGCCCGTGGCCGCACTGTACTGTCGTCACCGCGGCTGGCATGAGGTGACCGATTCAACGCATCCCCACTGCCAGTACTTGAATATTATTGAGAATCCAGCAGAAGATCGGGCGACCTCTCCGAGTCCAGCTTTACTCACCTCCTCAATGCCCATCCGACCTCAGATAATTAGGGAGTGCAGGATTTGTCAATTGAACACTCGCTCTAGCACGCCATCAACCTCCAAACCTTGCTAGTCTACGTCTGCGCATCTCCTCTAAGCTAACCTCTTCCTCCGCAGGTTGAGAGGTTTCACTGATTACACCTTCTGCGTCTGTTTCGGTCTCCGTTTCGGTCTCTGTGGTTTCTCCTTCGCTCTCTTCCGCAGTTTGACTCGTGCTTGTCCCCGCGCTCGGGGGTGCTTCTGTCAATCGTTGTGGTGTTGGTGGCTGAGCGCTCGGTGGCAATGTGAAACCAGGTGGCATAGTCTCCAGAGATGCTTTGAGAGCTGCCTGCAGCTCCTCGTCATCGTCATCGTAAACCCTGTCCGTCGCACGAGTGTTCAACCCCGGGGGTGCTGCAGGTTCTTCCTCGTCGTCCGTCTCGTCCATGGCCACATCGTCACCTCCCCAAACACGATGTCCCGCGAGCGATTCTTCCATCGCTCTCCGGAGTAGTTCATCTTCATCTTCCGCCCCCGCTCCGCGTCCTTGTCGCGGATAACCTTCTTGAGCTTGATCAAACTGTGCAATCTCTTCTTCGTACTGCTCTCGTAAGGCTGCTTCCTGCTCCTGGCGCATCCTCTCCATAATAACCCGATTTCTTTCCATTGAAGCGCTCACAGGGTCGACGTCGGCATTTCCATAAGGATCCTGATTCGGCGGGATGTTTGGTCGGCCTCCGCTCGTGCCCTGTCGCCCCAAAGACCCGGTAGGAAGTCTCGGAAAAGTGCGAGAAGATGGTATTATGGGCGAGGGATAATTCTCGGCCCTGTTGAGGGCACCCCTACTACTCGTGCCGCCTCTTTGCTCAGCGCTAGCCATTGAAGCTTGCAGGGCTGCCTGGAGATCCATATCTTCATCCTCGAAACCTGGCTCAGTTGACGAGATCCGAGACCCAGACGAGGGTGCCGAGGGTGCCAATGATGGATCAGGGAGAGTTGACGCAACATCGTCTGCATTGGTGTGAGGGAGAGGGCAAGGATTGGAAGACTCGATAGGAACTACGGCAAATATGGAGTACCCTGCAGTGCATCAGAACACTGAAATCTCGTCAAGATCAGCGACTAACCGTCTTGTTCGGCTTGCTGGAGAAACATCCCGAGATACGTTTTGCTGACCCATTGAGGGGACGGTTTGCTCGAGTCGAGATTAAACCAGTGACCGTTTTCTATTGAACTGCCGAAACGACGAAGGGCGTACCAATGCTGGTTCTGATTCAGCACAAAGGCAAGCTGGGAACTGAGTTACTATAAGTTTGAATGGCAACTCAATGTTCGTCAAACGGTCTTACTGCGGATGATCATGATAGGGCTTCATAATTTCTGAGCGCCATCGAACAAGGCTAACAGGGTGATGAAGATTCGTAGATGGAAACAGTCAGATCTGCGTACCTTAAACCCCATACTTGGAGTGCGTGCTCCAAGACCTGTACCGAGAAGAATCCTAAGAAGATATTAAGTGCCGCACAAGCAGTACACATGCGGAGAAGTACCTGTATCATCCATATTTGTGCTAGCATGGCCTCTGATATCCTGGTGGTAGCTCCGCTCGAGATCATCCAAGTGACGCGCAAGTTCAGAGAGGTCTGGAGCGGTGAACTGGACGGATCAAGTAAGCGACATGATGAAGGTCGTTCTTAAAAACTACTGACATAGTTGCCCTCTGCCGAGTATGACAAGGTCACGTCTGATCAACGTTCAAAGGCATGATCCACTTACGAAGCAGCGAATTTAGTGCATGCTGTGCACAAAGCATGGACCCAGGTTGCTGAGTCTCGTGGTAAATAAGCGGCAGGAGTGTTTCCAGACCTGCCATGACTCCCAACGCGATTTCCTAGATGGTCGTTGTCCACCGTCAAGCTGGACGTTGCCTTATCTACACGCGTGCCTTATGTAATCGCTAGATTCAGACCAACTACTTCGTCGCGCCATGTCGTTCACGGACCCCTTCTACCTCAAAATGCCAGTGCACAAAAGACCAACATCGATACACATTCCACGCCTGATCTCTGCCGCGTTCTTTTTCTCTGCCGCACTCCATGTCACTGCACAAGGTTCAGGGTCGTTCGACTGCTATCTCTCGGAAGGCGAGCTCAAATATGATTTAACGGAACTCGGAGGCCCCAGGGTTCTGACTCGTACGAGAGAGTCACCACCGACTACCTTCGTGGATGAGCTAAGATTTGACTTGTGTGCGGACCTGCCCGAGGTGGAGGATGGGCCGTCAGAAGACAAGGCAAGTGCGTTCAAATTACCACAGATCTCTCAGCTGACTATAGCTCGTTGTAGTGTCCTTCAGGTGCAAGGGCATGTCTGACAACAACAAACAAGAAGGACGGGATGTCGGATCGCATAACGTCAGTTGTGCCCATCGCGCAGTCACCATTTCTTGATGCCTCAGCTTCCCCCTCATCATGTACGTTTGATGACGCGACCTATACGATGTCTTTAAATCTCATCGCAATGTCCAGCATCCGAGGGTATTGTTGTGACGCTTCATGGCGCCTCTTACCCGCCCTCTTCGCCGGTCGCAGTTCCCCAGTCACTCAAGGTTTCGTTGACCTGTGCAGAGAGCACCACAGAGCCACAATTTTCATCTTATGAGAACGGTCAAGTTCTGGTGGAATGGAGTTCGCCTGCAGCCTGTGGGACCACCGGGACACCGAAAGAAGACGACAGTAGTGGTGGCGGTGGTGGGGGGAGGGAAGAAGACACACCCATTGAGAGCGTTGGCAGTGGTCTCGGGTTCTTCTTTCTCATGTAAGTGTCGCCTTTCCCGACACTCTACTCCTCTGTCGTCCGAGGGTTATAACGATCCCATGATTAGGTTTATTCTTGCGTTCATTGCATACTTCGCGCTGGGTGCATACTACAATTATTCTACGTATGGCGCCCGCGGTTGGGATTTGATACCGTGAGTGAGCCTTATTTTCCTGGTGATTTCGTGACTAACATGGTTGTAGACATCGGGATTTCTGGAGAGAGGTGCCTTACATGTTGCAAGACGTCATTGCCCACTTGTGCACGAATGTACGAACACGACGATCAAGTCGCGGTGGGTACATCGCTGTATGACCTAGTTGACCAGGTACGACGTGTTAGGGAAGGATGTCGCTTTCAAATTATAGATTTGACGCTAGCTCTTTGTCCACAATGCTATCGTGCTTGGCTCAAAGCCGCAGTCTTGAACTTTTTGAGTGCACCAGCGTTCAGATGAAGGTATTCGATGGTGTCGGTAGTGCGCCCATTTGGACAACTTTTACGTAGACGTGATCAATTGGTGCAAAAGTTGAACATTTAAATTAAATAGCCTCCTGTCCCTCGAGACGACACTCTGGCTTACAGACCGACACCGTCCGTGCATCAGCCACTCTTCTGTTTATTTCTCTCATACATGGTCTACCAGCAAAAGTGGTACGCGGTAGTAGTTGGCTCAGAACCCGGTGTATATTCAACCTGGTACGTATTTCGTTCCCCTCAGCGACGCGACGACTCGACGCGTTGGACGGAAAGAATAATATTAATTCTGCTGGTTGTTGGCCTGTCTTCAATTCGTCACGTACCCACAGGCTCGAGGCTGGACCTAAGACCAAGAACATTCCAGGTGGCCCAATTCATCAAAGCTTTCTTTCGGAGGACGAAGCCATCCGCGCGTTTGAAGCCGCCAAGGCGAGAGGCGAGGTCAGAGCATACCCAAACGCAGGAAGGAAAATCAAGTCCAAATCAAAGGACGCTCCGTTGTCACCGCTTGGGACAGAGGTCGCCTTGTTGAGGACACCCTCACTCGATGTGTTGGTGAAAGTGGATGCCGAATCAACAGGGATGCAGACCCCGCCCTCATCTCCTACTCGTTCGCGAATTTCCCAGCTCAGGCGAACATTGAGAGACTCGACAGATCCATGTTCGATGATTTCGTCTCCTCCAACAGGCGTTACTACGCGCATATATGCACCATTGTACGAGGACGATGATACTCTTCCCAGTAGCCCTGCAGCACGACCCTCGCCGCACTTCACTTTCGCTTCTAGCGCCTCAAAAGCCTGCTCGATTGTCCCTGACGGGTATCCGCTCGAAGCGGGTACTGGAGAAATGTCTCTCCAATTCGGGGTCTCGGACTGGGACTCCCCTCCCACACCTTTCTCGGAAGCGCATCCCGGTGCCGAGGAACACACCTCAAAGCATCCGAGGTGTACGCCTCTGCATCCGCGGACACCACCCAGGATAGGCGTAGAGTATCGGAGCCTCACCGATCTCGCTGATATGGAGAGTGTTGATCCTCGCGTTTGGCTCCCGAAGTCTCGCGTCTTTGATCCAGACAAGGTCAAATCCCGACCCCAGACGCGGCCGTCAAGCCCTGCGAAAGGAAGCACATCTCCTGCTCCTAGTCATGAAATCGTCGGCGACGGTTCGCAGTTTCCGTGCCAGATTTCAATAATTCAGAGTCCGTTCGTCAGGACAGATCGCGGGAGGCATTCTGGACTCACTCCCAGTTGGTCTTTGCCCATCTTTCCAGATCGAGAGATCGAGAAGAACAGCCCGGGCTTTGGGTCGCGTTCAACGCAACCATTAGAGAACCGTCACACACGCAAGGGAAAGGAAAAGGAGGTTAATTGCTCCGTGCGCAACACGCATTCAGCTGAACGAGCTACCGAGTGTAGTCCCGATCCAAGAAACGAATGCAGATCACATGTCCAGTTGGTGCCTCACGATGGGAGGCACGGACAAAGCGCCATCACGGTTCATTGCCCTGCGAGTTGTCCCCATGAAACTTGCTGCGACCGCCCCCTGGTATTGTCGGTTCCGACGGCCGAGCCCTCTCAGCCCACTCGTACTCGATACGTCGATGCTGCTGTTTCGCCGATCATCGCCATAGCTGCTCGTGTACGGAACACGGACAAGACTCGCTCCAAACGGTCCGATTTGGACGAAGATCATCCGAATGAATTGATCGGGTTCAGGCATGTGCCACACAAGGGTGTGGCCCCAGAAACCGATGTCCGTTCTCCTATTGTCAAGGGCACCATGATTCCGGTGAATGTTGCCGAGTGAGTACTCCTTGCATTCATGTGCCTTTCTTCCGTCAGTCGTGATGTGGACCATATGCGTCGGTTTAGGATGGGGAGGGTTCGTTGGAAAAACGCATGTGGAGCCCGGCGATTGGCATGTCTCACGGGTTTATTGACGCTCTCTGACCTTGCGTGTTTCTGTGTCGCATTAACGGTGACTGTCCTCACTCATGTATTTTGGACGCGCCAGAACACCGTTTGGACGACCGTCTCCTCCGGTGCGGGTTTCTAACACGTAAATCAAGAGATGAAATATATGAGACGCCCACCTGGGCATCTCAGGGATACCCATTCATCTAGAGTTTTGCTGGGTCGTGTACGAGGCAATGTGGTTGAACATGTTTTTTTTTTTGCTCCCCGTTTGCCTCGGCTTTGCTGTGACCAACGAGCAGCTGCGTCGTTGGGAGTGTTGTGAAGCAACATGGACGCCAACATGAAAGCATCAGAACTAACAAGATGGGACGGGTAACTGCGATCCTTCAAGCGTTGAAGAGACAGGAGAAATAAAGTATACATGTGTAGCAGCAGGGGATGTGGTTTTCGCGAGTTCCCTGACTTGAATTCCTGATATCAGTGTCTGTGCAGTCAGCTGCACAGCTCCAACCGTATGACCATATTTCAGGAAGTTGCTCGGCAGATAAAAAAGGAACCGCTCGATAAGATTGACCACAATCCGTATTCCACATGAGATTTGTTTACGCCAGGCGAACTCGTACCCAACGGAGCAGATTATCCTGCGTCCAACGCTGACTGACGAACTGCCATACTGACATGTCCTGCCTGTGAGAGGTTAAAAAATGCTTCGGGCACTGGGTGTTGCACATCCACGCCACATTAAGGGGAGTGTATGCGTTCCATTCACGAGAACGCACAAGTCAAGGATTGTTTTCCAACACCGGGCCACCGACTCTGCAAGTGACTTGTGCGGCCACGAGCTGTTACCGAACATGCGATTGCCACTCGGTTACTAGCTCAGCGTAATAGCTTGCCACGGACGGGGACCGAAAGACACTTCGAAGCTGCAGCGATTTTCTAGCCTCTCCTTGGAACACCCCTTGGGAAACCTGAACCCCTGCTTGTAGCAGAACTTGGCCGGGTCCCACCACTAACGCTACCAGTTGCACTCGATGACCTTACGCGAGGAATGGCAGTCGAGGACGTGGATGCTGATGATTTCCAGTCAAACTTGAGTGTAAAAAATAATTTTGCTGCGTACCGGTTCTTGATAATCCCCTCGTTCCGCGGGACGCCATAGCGGTCGCAGTCGCACGAGTTCCTCTTACTCCCCTAACGCCACTGCTGATGGGGGCTGTAGAAGTTCGCCCCTTTGCAGGAGCCTTGGCCGCAAGGGCCGCCGCCACTTCTTGTTTGGCACGCTCTTCCGCCTCCCGCTGGGCAGCCTCTTCCGCCTCCCGACGCGCGCGCTCTTCGGCTTCTCTACGCGCCGCTTCCCTTTCTTGCTCAAGTCGGGCGCGCTCAAGGGCTTCCTCGCGTTCTTTGGCAAGCGACTCTTCGTCCTATTAGAAATCGATCTCAGTAACACCCTTCACAAGTAGCGTGATTCCCCTGGTGTTTGAGCAACACAGGGGTCCTGTCGAGTACACTCACAGCATCTGCACCCTCCCATCGTTCGTCAAAGATCAAGCGTGTGACCGTCTCTGACTTTGCAAGCATATGAGCATACTTGTCCAACAGTGCATCGGTTTGCGATAGTTGTATCGCGACTTGCTGGCAGGGGGATACGGTCAGGGTCTAGTTCAGATGGCAATTCAAAGCCGAGGCATACCTCTGTTGCACCCTTTGTTGCCCTGAGGGCATCGTTCAGTATTGCAAAAGACGCGTTGAGCTTCTTGAGGATGAACAAATCGCTTTGCAGCTTCCCTTCGCGCGTCTTTTCCGCAACGGCGCGGGTCATTATGGTATTGTTTTCGTCATCGTGTCCGTTGACAGCGATATCTCCATCCTCTTCGTATTCGTCGCTCTCGATGATAGCGCTCTGCTCGGCCGAGAAGTGAGGTGGTGCAGGGGGTGGTGCGAGAAGGCTGAAGCGAGGGCCATCGCGGCCGTGGGGTTTGTCCGATAACGAGAGCTCTGAGAGAGAGAGATCTGCACCACCGGGACTGGTGTGGATATGGGACGACGCGTCAAACGGATCGGGCGATGGTAGGGACTGGGAAAGAAGATGCGAGTCCTCGTCAGTGTCGAGCGGGATAGACGATGACGGCGTCGACGGCAACCAGGATGGCATTGTCTTTCAAGTAACGAGCGTAGTCGTGATTATTGATAGTTCCACAACTCTATACACACTACGCAAAGAACTCGCTGTAATACAATACAATGATATTACTAGTACAGAACCACATTCTATTCTTTTGCGCTTCCGTTCATCTTCATCTTTTCTCCAGGTGTGCGAGCCAATCCAGCGGCTTCCATCAACCCTGCATAGCTGACCGTACCACCCCGAAGACCAGAGTTCAACCCAACGGTCCTGAACAAACACGCGCCCAAGTTCCAAAGAAGGCAGCCAAACCTAAGATAAATTGCTACAAGGGGCAAAAGCGGGGCGGCCAAGGACCCAATCTGATCCTGCAAAAAACATAGCATCGTCACCAACCAAAGCCGCATCGCGCCATAGATAGAGTCTTACCATAGGATGCCTAAGGTCTTCCTCCATCGTTATGTAGTGATACGAGTTCATTTTCCGCAACTGAAACCGGATAATCATGCTGTCACGCCAAGCGATGAGCCAATGGCGCCAAGTCAAAGAAGAACGTGAACTTACCGGCCAGCCTTGCTCGGAAGGGGAATAAACCAGACGTTGGATTTTTCTTTGACTTCGACGACGAGAACGTTCAAGTCGGCGTCGTACACTGTGCGCGACACGGGTGTCAGCCAACAAACCCATCCGCTTTGCGGTTGGAGCACTCACTGACGCTCGAGACGTGAATTTGCGCTTCCGGGCTCGAGAGCCTGTACCATTGAAAGAGACCGAGAATTTCGTTTCGAGAGTTGGCCTTGCACAACGGGTGCGAAAACTTGGCGTCCGGAACAAAGTACCTCGTGACCGTTTCTTCCAGTTCGTCCGCATCGCGCGTCGTGCAGAGCGTGCGGACGATGTTGGGTATCTCTTTTTTTGGGTCCTGCATGTGAGAGAGAGGACGAGGAGCGGTCGCAGGCGCGATAAGGGCGAGCAAGGGAGAAGGAATGAAGGAATCGTTGGCCGGTCCAGGGGGACTTTTATAGCTGGGGGGGCGAGTAGGAATGCTCGGTCTGACGACGGGCGGGTGACTCTCGCAGCTCCACCAGTATTCCAAAGTGACTGTCTAATCGACATCCTCACGAATATTTTGTCCCCACGAAGATAATCCAGCTTGCGTTCCTTGGGGCAAGCTTGCATTCCGAGGCTTGAGGGTGCTTGAAGCTCGAGCGTCGAATGCAGGCATGTTGAACGACGAGCACCGTTGGACGCGGCGGGAATTGGTATTCTGTCGAGCGTGACCTAGTGAGTCTGTCGAACACCGCTGGTCGTCGCCGCCGAGAATGCCATTCCGTGGAGGTCACCACTTGGAAAAAAGGTATGGTCCACCAAGTGTGGCATGTGGGATTTTGTGTGGATTGACCCCATTGAGCGGAGTTGTCACGCCAGGGTAAAACCGAGCGGGTTCAAGTCCTCCCTCGACTTTCCCCCATTCAAAAAGGCGGCAGGCTCGCGGGGAATAAATCGCACGGCTTCACCCCCGTTCGACGTTTCTTGTCTGGTTCAGAGATCGCTCACCGTCTTGACGAACTCCAAAGTCATCCAGTCTTGTGCACGATGCCAGTCGCTCCTTGTACGCCGCAAAATACCCACAGCAACAAAGCTCGAAGATGGGCTCGTCTTGACAAAATTGACGGGGCAACCCCACGGTGAAAAATTCCATGCTCTTGATCGCAGCACGTCTACACACGTCTTGTTCGTGTCGACACTTACTGATGCAAGGCTCGCTCCCGTTGAGGCCTCTCAAGCGTTTTGTTCACCACTGCGGGTCGAGGTGGAGGTCACCGCACGGTGCCATGGAGCTTCGAGGTTCCAGCCATGTCAGACGGTTGACCGAGTGTCTTGGATCACTCCAGTACATTCATACGACGGGGGGACGTCTGGTTGGTGTTTGATGAACCGTTCACCGCAGCCGCGCGTCCTGCCAGGGTATCGGATCTCGTCAATCGCTTGAGGCGGCCAAGGTGGGTAGTGCAGTCTTGCGGTCATACCACTTCACACAAATGACTTGCCGTCTTTTTGAAGGCCTTGACGAGCACACGTTGAGTTGCACAGTTGGATTAGCGTGGTCTTTGAACAACTTGCCTGCGCGTCTCTGACGTGACGTGACAATCCCCCTATCTGTGACAATGTCACAACCCCAACTTCCCACCCGCGGTTGTTTCGCTGGGCCTGGTCCAGAGTGGTGGTATTTGAATCCGCGCAGGTATTTAGGGTGCAGTCGTCGGCGTGCTAGATGACCGTGACCACCGTGAGCATTCCTGGCGATGGCGAACGCACACAATGCTCTTTTGCTGAAGCCAGCGGCGTTCCAATTTGGAGTGGTCTGGCCACGCTTGGCGTTCGTCAATTTGGGGCACTGGAGGCCGAAGATCACCTTGATTCATGGAGATTCGGAAGATTACCACTAGTAGCGCTGATCGACACGCAGGTGCTTCTTGTGATTGCTCTGCGGAAGCAAATGACGCTGCAGAAATGGAACATTGACAGTGGCCGTCGCAAACCGAGTTCCGCAAGTGTGCGCGTTTGGTGCGGTCTTGCCGTCACAGTACCCTGACGGGACACGGAGTCTGAGTTCAACCGCAAACGGGACCTTTACTTTTTTTTTCTCTCCCTGTCCCTCGTTTTTGCACCTTGACCTGCTTGTTTCCTCGTCTCGACGCTGGTCACCCCGCTACCCCCCCATTCCTGCAATCTCCTCGACATTCCAATGGACTCTGGGCGCCTTCCAGCTTACCGCTCATCGTACCTTTTAAGGTTTCATCCTTATCCGAGAATGAAGCTATCAGTTCGTGAGAGGCTTATGGTGGGGTGCCGTTGTCTCACTTCCTGTCGCTGGGAAATTCTCATGGTAAATCTGAACAGGCAGCAGCCCAAGAGGAACACTATAGTTCACTTCAGATGGACTCCTTTTTTATGGTGAGCTCCTAGTTTGGGGTGTCTCCATTTCTCAACAAACGGCGTATCTAGGAAGACGACCCCTCGTTCGCTCTGGACCACGCTATTTGTGGAACTGATCATGATGACATCCAGTCGCGTCAACGACGCTTGAGCATGTCTTCTCTTGTTGTCGTAAGAAACCACGCTCTGTTCTCACAGTCCCGCCCTGAACCCCCTGCTGGCAATAGGATCTCGCGCTCTTGTCCAAACAAAAGCCCCCTTGCAAAGATTGACTCGCCGTGTTCCCCCAGTCGAACCCAAAAGTCTCCAAAACGGAAAATACCTGTAAAGTAGACACGCCTTCCAGGATATATTCATGCACAACCTTTCAATGTAATTAGCTAAACTCGCTAGAAAACTATGTCTAATAGAAAATGAAAGCTAGTCTATCTCAAAGCCAAGATTCGATGGTCGTCTTTGCCAGCCCGTACGATGGCGACCCTGCCGTCGATGAGGACATCTCGGGTTAAAAGGAAACGAGGATCACGCTGTGCTCTATTGTTGAGGTATAATCCACCTGCTTGAGCTAACTGACGTGCCGCCGCTACAAGGTGGTCAGTAACTAGTCGAGAATAAAGTAGCAGGATTTACATTTCGATGAAACGAGTTGGTGTTTGGCGATAAGATTCGGTAATGAGGTGTTAAACATCTCTTCCTCGGTGCAAAACACAAGTCGGGGATCACCGATCATGGATTTGATGATCCTCTCGGCATCTAACGTCGTATAATCCGTGCCGAAGATGACTTGGGTTGCTATTCGGGCTGCGTCCAGTCCATCCTCTGACGATGAAAGTATGATCAGCCACAACGAACGTTGATAGGGCTGCTACTGACTGCCGTGAACCATCAAGGTGACCTCCTCTGCTAGTATTTTCTGTGCGATGCGAAGTTCGGGAGAGACCTAGCAAGGATTAGAACTGGGTCCGCGGTCAGAACGAGAAAGGGTAATACCTGGTGATCGCGCACAACTACAGATATCTCCTCTACAGATAGCAACGTAAACAATCTGAGATATTTCTCCACGTCCGAGTCACTTGTCCGCATGAAGAACTGCAACTGCTGAATTAACATCTATCAGATAAATGGGCTGGACAAACCTGGTAGAAATCAAAGTAACTGGTCAATTCGTGTTCCAACCAGAGGGCGTTCCCTGCGCTCTTTCCAAACTTCTCCCCCCGCGAGGTGGTTAAAAGTGGAGTGGTCAGTGCGAAGCCTTTCTCCTTTGCGACGTCTTCGCGGGAGAGTTGGCTGTGTTCCACTTTGTTTATGAGCTCCATGCCAGACAAGATGTTTCCCCATTGGTCGGATCCACCGATTTGAATGGTACATCCATGAGTTCTGTACAACTCGTAAAAGTCGTAACCTTGCAGCAGCTGGTAGGTGAACTCGGTGAAGGAGATACCTTGTTGAGTATCCATTCGCGTCTTCACGCTACCAATGCCAAGTCAGAAAAACAACGGTAACGAGATAGCACCATACCTATCTCTCGCAAGCATATTATTTACTCGGAAATGGATGCCAGTCGTGCGTAGAAAATCGAGCAAGTTGACGTTCTCGAGCCATGAGAGGTTGTTGAGAACTCGGACCGCAGGTAGGGTGGATGATCGAGTGGACAATCTGTCCTTTGCGTACGTAGTCGCACTAGTAAAGAATTTCTGAATAGCTTGGGCAAGCCTCGATGCATTCAGCTCGATCTGCGTTTTCTCGGCCAACTGGCGTTCGCTCATACGTCCAGAAGGGTCTCCGACCAAACCCGTCGCGCCCCCTATCTGTGCTCAATAAGCCCTGGAAGGACGGAAGATTGGATTACCGTTTCACTACTTACAAGCACGATCACGTTGTTACCGCTCAATCGAAAGTGTAACAGACATAATAAGGGAAGAAGGTGGCCAGGATGGAGGGATTTTGCAGTGGGATCTATCCCAAGGTAGACGGTGCGAGGTTGCTCGAGGTGCCTATCGAGATCCTCTGGGCTAGTGCAAGGGTCACGTTCAGTGAATCCACGTATAAACGCGAGTATGCTCACCGCGTTACATTGGCTATGAATTGCCTGGAACTGAGCTCTTGAACGAGAGTTCTACCGTTGTGAAGATGTTTTCTGGATAAACACACATTCTTTGCGTCGTTATGGATTGAGCGAGCACACCGACGGGCGAGACGGAACATCTGACGCGACGCCGTTTCGCTCGTTATTACTACAGGCGAAAAAAGTAAGGTACGGGCCGGACGGACCGATGTTATCTGGAGCGGTTGCACCGCCACGATCAAACATCGCCTCTGTTAGTATTTTATCGCCCGTTCCGTAAAGTCCAGCGCCTTGCTCGAGACGTATGAGAGAGATACATGAGAATTGTCGTTGTATAAATGGGGATACTCGTTGGCCCCCAGCTACCCAAGTCATCGACCTCCGCTTGGGTAGCGTCGCAGTGAGAGGCGCTGCTCGCGTATTTCCTCCTTGCTAGAACACTCTCCTTCTTGCTATCAACACATTGTTTTATCACCCTTTGCGAGTCAATACTCGTCCAAATCGCCAGGATGGAGTTCGATGTCATTGCTCAATGTCACACGACGAAGGCTCGTGTCTGCCGCATGAAACTCGCCCGTGAGCACATTTGGCCTCTTCACAATCGACGGCAGCTAAATCCATGCTTGAAGATGGGGTCACGATGCTGCCGACCTTCATGCCAATCGCCACTCAAGCTGCGATCAAAGGTCTGACGCCGCAGCAAGTCGAAGCTCTCGGGATCACTCTCATCCTGAACAACGCGTACCACTTGAATCTGAGACCGGGAACTCAAGTGCTCGATGAAGTAGGAGGGGCACACATATTCCAAGGATGGCATCGAAATATATTGACAGCGAGCGCTTCTCTTTCTACCACGTTTCATGAACAAAAACTCTTTCCCGATCCAGGATAGCGGGGGCTTCCAACTAGTCTCTCTCGATAAATTTAACACGATCACGGAGGAAGGGGCACTGTTTTCCAGTCCCTTCACTGGCGAGCCCACCATGCTCACTGTAATTCACCACCGCATGAGTGTTGAGCGCGACTGATGTGTTCACAGCCAGAGCAAAGTATTTCGATACAACACTCCATTGGTGCAGATATAATTATGCAACTAGATGACGTCGGTGGGTTCCCAAGGTGTGATATGTGACCTTTTAATTCCCTGATGGTGCCTAGTCAGTAGTCTTACCGTTGGACCCCGAGTTGGCGAAGCCATGGAACGCTCCATTCGATGGCTTGATCGGTGTATCGAGGAACACGAGCGATCAGGACGCAAGGATAGGCAAAATCTATTTGCGATAGTTCAGGGCGGGCTGGACCATGTTCTCCGTGACCAGTGCCTGGATGCAATGATCAAGAGGAAGGATCGCGTAGCTGGGTTTGCCATAGGTGGCCTAAGTGGAGGCGAAGAGAAAGGTACGTTCGGCAGTCATTAGGGAAGTGACCTCGGCATGGATTACGTTCAGATGTGTTCTGGAGGATGTAAGGATCACCCACACGTCCGCCTTTGCATCCCTCTCACCATACATAGCATCAAACAATGTACGGAGAGACTACCATTCGATCGTATGTCCCCTCCACACGCTGCGCGACATAGGGTTTCATCTCGCCAACCAGGACCGCGTTATTCTATGGGTGTTGGCTTTGCGGAAGGTCAATATCACACCACTTTTTCAATACCTGACTAATTGTCCACCACGACAGATCTTTTGGTCTGCGTGGCGCTGGGCGTAGACATGGTGCATCCTTGCAACGTGGCCATCCTGGGAATGGAAGAGTACTGATGACCCTCCTCAGGCGGACTGCGTATTCCCCACTCGGACCGCTAGATTTGGGGTTGCCTTGACTTTCAAGGGTCCACTTAATCTTCGTACGCACATATCACCCTATCAGACGAAAGTACTCAGTCATGACCAGGGCTGAAAAAGCACGCAAAGAGCATGGATCGAATCGACGATAACTGTCCCTGTCCGACATGTACGGCCGGAACGCCTCGTGCGATGCTACACCACATCGTCACGATTGAGACCGCAGGAGCGCACGGTATCTTGACTTCGCCTCTAATTACCGCTTCATTCTGACGTTCCACTCACAGCACTGACGCAACACAACTTGGTGTTCCAGGCACAGGTGATGGGCGGGGCCCGAGATGCGATCGTGGGAGGAAGATTCCCCCAGTACCTTCGGACGTTCTTCAAGAATTATTTTGGTGGCCAGGGATACCCTGAGTGGTGCGTCAATGCCCTGAGAAGCGTTGGTGTCGACCTACTGCAAGGTGGAGATGTAACCATGGTATCTGGACCAGGTGCGAAGTGGGAGTATTCGGACATTGCATTGGTGAACAAGGAGATGGGCAACGGCAACGTTGGCAAGTAAACCAACATTATACACTATCTTTTACTTTTTCGACCCGGTCGGGCGTTCTTTGCCCGTCTCTTCTCCACAATTTTACGGGTTTTGTGAATCTGATCCACTGTCTTGATTTCGCTCTTGACACGATGAAGGGATTTCGCTCCGAATCGCTTACTGGTGCTCTGCTTCGACCCCTTCCCAGTAGGTTTGGTGGGCCGCGCTTGCGAACCCTCGCTCTCGCCGCCAGTAGTGCTCTGTTCCTTCTTCTTGAACTGCCTCATTTTTCGATCGTAGTCCTTGGAAAGTTTGTCTAGCGGCTTCGCCTCAAAGACCTTGTTGTGTCTCCACCGTTTTCCGCCGTTTGCACGTATAGAAGCCGGTCGTTCCGCCTCCCGCTCTCCAATCTTTGGAATGGTCGTTTTCGCTTTCTTTTTCCATTCATCAAAGCGGCCACTCCGGTAGGTCGCGGGAAGCCGTGTCCCGTTCTCCGTCCGCACCAGTTTGATGTTATCTGCGCCACTCCCATCCCCCTTAATGAATTTTTTCTTCTTCTTGTCCCACGTCAGTTTGTGTTGCTGTCTCTCGGCTACCGTGATATCGCCCGCGATATCAAATGTGATACCCTGAGCTTGTGCGGCGAACGAAGAAGCACCGTCGGTAAGCGAGTATCTAGTGATTTCCCACCTCAGCAGTCATCATGCACGGGATACAGTGAGACATACCCCTTTTCTGTGTTGGCGTCCCTGTGATAGTGCGACATGTAAAACTCCTCGTCGCGATAGCTATCCTTTCCCTTCTTCTTGCTCGAGGTCTCGAACACAGCCTGTCGGAGTGAGTCCGAGCATGAATCACATAATGGGCCATGCGTACCGCAATGTCTTCTTCACCGGCCATCTCCATATCGACGTCGCCTTGCGGCACCATGTCTTCGTTCCCCGCTCCAGTGGCCTGAGGGGGCCCGAATGAAGATGCCGGTGCCACAGCTCTCTCTGCCGCTTTTGCCAGCGCTTTCCTGCGTTCCTTCATCAACGCGGCATTCGCCGTTCCCGCTTTTCCCCGGGTCCCGAGTTCAAAGACGGTTTCGGCAGGCTTGAACGCACTCACAGCCTGGATCATCGCGAGCCTTTTGTCTGCTCGCGCGCGCTCCTCGTCAACCGCTATGATGGCCTCGCCATCTTCCGTCTTCGTTTGCTGCACGAGTGACAATACTGGATGTGTCCCCTGGGCGTCCCCAGCCCACCCGTCTCCCGACTTTGCCATTTCT
>JBBPLN010000472.1:0-19661 GCA_038089815.1 Sutorius eximius | reverse complement strand
CTTTACTCTCCGCAATTGTGGAATCGGTGGTAGACTTGAGGTTGCTTGCGGCAAGTGCCCGCCTGCGTAATGCAGCCCGGTAAGTCAAGCTACGTTCAAACCGGAACGTATCTTTGAACAAGAATATGAATGCCCCCAAAATGACACCTCCGCATGCGAGAAGAAAATAAAAAGATGCTGGCCACCCAAAAGCTTGTGATAGACATCCCCCGAGAATAGGTCCAAGGGCTGGTCCGAGAAGGGGTGCAGCGTAGAAAATGCCCATCATCGTCCCTCGTTCGTGCGTTTCATATATATCGGCTAGGGTTGCTGCCGAAATCGCGATTGCTGCACTCGATCTGTTACAAAGCAGCTTCATTCAGTTCATGACACCTGCAATTGGACGAAAGCTCCGACCCCGCAGCTTGGACGACACGCATGGCAATCAACACGTAGATCGTCCGAGCGTTGGCCAAAACGGCGCATGCCAAAACGAAAATGGTGGTGGCTGAAATGTAGATCGGCTGTTCCATTTTTGAGTTGGAGCACGACCGCTCGTGGAGTGACGAACCTTTCGGCCTTTGATCTCACTTGCGGCGCTCCAGACTAGCGGAAAGATCCCCTGCACGATGATAAACGCCGCGAGTGTCCAGCTAATCTGGATCTCCGTAGCCTTCAGATCTCGTTCAATCATTGCACTCATAGCTATCCGGGACGCTGTCTAGCCGCTCTCATCGAGCTCTGGGAAAACCTGACGTACGATTTTGTATATTCGAGGCAAGAGTTGAAATCAAAGACGCTGTAGATATGATCCACAGCGTCACTGTCTATCGTAGATTAACTGTTACCGGCGATACATATGCGGGGACTGTAGGATGGGTACGTACCTTTCTTGCGTAGCTCCATGTGTGCGGGTCGTCATCCACGGGAACATGTTCAATATCAGAAATGGATTCTTCGGAAGTCTCCTTCAGTGACTGGCATACTATATCAGTAACAGGAGCTCCGGGGAGATGGGGTTCGAGGGTGTCAGCCGGCCGGGTTTGCTTTGTAGTGGTAAGAATGGACATGTTCGTGAACAGGTCGTGAAGGATGCTGTACACTCAAAAACGCCAGAGTAGTAGACTTGGAATGTCCTCCACTCACCTCTCTATGACTCGGTCTTATACTCGACCCGCCGCTTGTGCCCTTCAAGACGATCGGAGAAAAATCATGTCCCGGTGTCCCAGATTTCCCGTTAGTCCATACCACACACGGCAGGCCACCGCATGCCACGTCTTACGGCCGCGCATTTCCCACCTAGAGCGCTCCTCACGAAACGTCGCAGGAAATGAGCCCCACAATCCAACGTTTTCTTGCGGATGAGGTATATCTGCTACCTCCTTACCGCCTATAGTTGGGTGTTGAGCACCTGACGCGTGATACATGGTGAAGGGGGGCACGGTTCTCTGGGCTTGAAGCCTCGAATGGCAAAAACGCAAAATCTGCTCAAGGCAGCTGAATTAATGGGAGCGATAGCACTCGCTCAAACTGGGCCACGCCTGACGCGCCTGGACTTCGTCACAGTATGCAGCTCGACAACTCGAAACTATGGGGGTCGGACCGGGCTTGCATCACTTCTTGAAAGCAGGATATGTATATGATCTCATCTAAACGTGTGAGTTTTGTTACCACTCCTAACTTCCCGTTGATCTCGCGGCGGCGCCCGAAAATTGCCGTACTCAAAGAGTCCAGATCCTGCGACAAATGTTAGTCGCTCATAAACGAGGAATGGGTAGAAGGACAAAATTTTCGCCAATACTCGTCTTCAATAGCACAAAACCAGATATTTGGACAATAGATATTGTCTCGTGCCAGGTTGAAGACGAAGCAAGCTCCATGCAGGAAACACGGTGCATGGCATCGCATTTATCCTTGACATCGATCGGGGGAAGACGTGAACACACCTTTTCCATCTCTCTGCTTCTTTGTCCTTCTCTCGTCTCCAGCCTGCACTCCTCCATGCCTGCTATCGCCGTCCAGCAAATTAGGGACACTCGAATAGCTGAACTCTTCCACTTCTCGATCATGATCGGCACTGGAAGCGGAGGCTTCAGCACCGTCTATACATGCCCTAGATTTCGATTGTTGCGTCGTCGGAATGCCTTTGGTCTTGTCGCGTTTTCGTTTTCGTTGTCTTGCACTAGCCTGGCCGACGACGACAATCGTATCATCTTTGGGTTCATGATTTTGCGGGTTTAAGAGGGTTTGGCGCTTGTGAGCAGGAACAAATGGGATCTCAATTTGATCCTCAGGACCGGGAAGCATGGAATCTGAAATTTCATGCACAGTAGAGTTGCTCTGATCCACCGCAACATTCACGGGGACACTCGGTAGCAAGGTCTCCAAAGTTTGCATCTGCGTTGAGGCAAAAACACGGTTGATCCATTGAACGACATATCGTTGATATTCGCCAAATGAGGACGTCACGATGGTGTGGAAAACACACGACATACCTGAACAGAAGGTGCGGATGATGGCATCGATACGACTGGCGCAATAGCCAACGTCTTGTGTATCTTCTCCATGAGGTCCTTGAAGCGTTTGGTAGAGTCGTTCGATATCTGTGTATGTGTAAAAGTGGATCTGGTCATTTTGGACGAGGGAGCCGCTGTAATCTAGAAGGACAAGCATGAGTTGTGTCAGCATGCGGCACGTATGAGTGGAGGACGCCACAAAGCGAGGGAACCAATCATGGAAGAGCCATATCTGCGCAAAGGGTAACAACGCAAGTGACAAATGGCACGTTATATCGGGAGATGAATGCAGAAGACTTGTCACGGTAACGGGAAGAGAGCGTCTCGGGATACAGTATCGATCATGGGTTGGGAAAGAGAAATGAGGGTTACACGTTTTAATTACAGAACTTGCCTCGGCTATTGCGTCTCCAAACAACGCACTTCCTGCGGCAAAATAGGTTTTTGCATCATCGACCGAAGATTTGGGGTCAACCCCCTTTTCTTGTACACGTTCACTGGAAATTCCGATGCCAAGCAAGGACGAGCGTGACACTGAAAGGATTTTAGCCGATCCTGACAATGGGGTGATGGTCCAAAGTCGTGACTCGTTAGATGGCCGTGTGGCTGTTGACAAAGGAATGGGAAGGCTGGTCGCTTCTGATTCCTCGAGAACTGTCGAGATCACCACTTTAGCACGCTCTCCCTTATCCTCTGGCGCTTGTGGACTGGATGTAGATCTGGTAGCCTCCATAGCACTCTTAATAGCCGCCACTAGCTCTCCTGTACGACGTTTTAACACAGGGGGAACGCCTCCACTGACACCCCCAGGGCCACCAAACAGCGAGAGCAAATCGGGAACGGTGGTAGGGACGCGTTCCACTAAAAGGAAGAGGTGGTGAGTCGGGAGTACATACCTGGACAAAACTCTCGGTTAAATTGGGGAAGACAGGACAGGGATAACGAACCGTGTACTCTCATCCTCCTCCCGAGCCATATCTTCTCTCCATCGATGAATGGCCTTGTATACCACTGCTCGCGACCCCTGGACCTCTGTTCCTTCCATCTGCGAACATGAACCTACTAACCCGATCTTGTTCCACTTCCTTGCTAGTGTATCCCATCCACTAGGGCCTGTGCCACTCTCTGCGTCATACACCTCGATTTCATAAAGCCTAAGGGCGGTGCGGGACGAACGAGCTAAAACACCATGAATAAGAGCACATTCATGCTGTATTTGACTTGTATTCTCGAGGGAACGATTTTCGTCATACATTGTCGAAGAAGTTGATGATCGCTCGATGAGCAAGAGACGGAGTACGTCATAAATGTAGAGAAGGAAATGTGTGTCAGAGCGAGCATAGTTTGACATATCAGTCGGGAGTGGTCTGATGTGTAGATGCGGAAAAAACCCAGTGGATAAGGGCGACAGAAATCCGTCAACCAACGAAGGATATACTAAAGGAAGCGAATGCTTACCGAATTCTCCAATCAGCAAGCTGATACCGTTTGTCGGGTATGAAGTCACAGTAAGTCTCTAACAGATAAGCGAGGCTATGTTTTGGGAACTCTAGTGGTAGTAATTTGGACGTCAATTGCCACCATGAAGGAACGCGACTTTGAGTGCGTACCCAGCAATTTCGATGCGTGATATGTGTCAAACAAGCCGACGACAAAAATATTGAAGTCTTGCTGGAGCCACACAATGTCTGACTCTGCACCATGGAAGACCTAGGAGTAAAATCCAAGGAAAATGTCGAACAAACATTCGGTGTGTAGCATACCTTGATAACCGAAGGGTCTGTGAAAATCCTTGCAATAATTTCGCCGGCTTCGCAAGCCATGCGTGCCTCCTCACTCTTTGCAACGCTCTTACCCTTGGCTTGCCTGAGCCCCTCCCTCACCTCGGGTATCAATAGGTCAACCAGGAAGTCTCCTTGCCTAGTCGATATTTGCATAAGGGCCAGGAATCCCCTGTATGACCTATATGAATGGTGTTCGAGATCAACAGCGAGTTCTGTTACTGAAGAGATGGTGTTCGCCATGGAGAGGAGGGCTTTGGCAGTCGAAACGAATACCAGAGGATGAGTGGATGATGAGGAAGTGCTGAGGGATGGAGGAAGGGAAGGGTCTAGCGGTGGGTTGAATACATGATCGGGGTGGGAAGGGTGAGTCAATTCATGATAATAAGGATGTAGCATGCGTCTTCTCCTCTCTTCCTCATCCTCGTCTTTTTGGACATCATCGATACCCTGTTTCGGTCTCTCGTCATGGAAAATGTACCCGAGGGGTACTCTAGCACACCATTTATGTGGTATAAGGGTTGCGGGAATGTAGGGGGATTCGTCGGCGTTACGAGGCGTGTGTTTGAATGATAGCTGTGGTTTGGGGATATGAGAGGCATGAGTAAGGACAGGATCTAGTCGTCCACGGAATGGTTGCTTCTGCCGGCTACGTTAGTGGATCAAAAAGAAAGGAAGAAAGAAATGCTGCTGCGCGCCTTTGGTATCTTCTGGCGGGGATCGACGGGAACAGCGGGAACATGGATGGCAGGGTCTTTTCTTTTGCCGAGGAACACATCCAGTGCGCCGTCCGTACTTTCTAACAACCCCTCCATTGGGTCTACAATGTTGCGTATGAAGTCATCCACGACGTCCTCCTCTTCTTGTATTCTGCTTGCCTTTCCGCTTGTAATACCAAGGAGCCTACTAGCCAATCCGAGAACATGATTCGAGAACGCATCAGCATCATGGGCGAGTGCTGGGTCGATAGAACGGTGAAAGGAGAGATCGACTGGGAGGGATGTAGCTGCCAGGCGGGTAGTGTTGAGCGCTGCTGCTTGAAGCGCGACAGAGTAGGTGGTAAACGTGTCCGTGTCGATGCTCAAAGGTACCCCTGACGGTGTCGCCATCGTTTGCGGTGAGGTGGTCGGCGAACTGAACAAAAGCGTAAAAATGGAGTCACGTGGACTTTAGACCATGACCATGACCAGCTCTGCTACGTTTCCCCGGTTCGATGCAAGTTACATTTTGGCGTTCCAATTCTCTTCTTGGTTTCCTTCCTTTTCTTCTTTGTCTGTCAGATCGACCATAATCAGACCCCTGGACCAGTCATTTAAACATTATCTCGAGTCAGATGGGGTATTCGTGCCAGAGGGATCTGAAGACGTGTTGGTTTGTTGCTCGCACTTTGGTACCGCCGCTGAGACGCCGACTTGCAGCATAGCTGAGAGTACACTTTCGGACAAGGACGAAAGTGAGAGCTCTGACGGATCGGAACCCAACGATCCACATTTCTCGTTTCCGGAGCTGGACGCAAGAATACGAGCCGTTATCGATGAATATCAAGCAGTCTTTCCAAAGTTAAACTTTTCTTCCCCAAAGGTGTGCGTAGAACCTACTTACATTGCTTGCTTTACGACCAAGATAATCAGGACGCAGCATGGGTCCTACCCATGTCCTCCCCACTCAAATGCACCTCTCCCGCCGATGTTTACCTTCTACTGAAGTCGTCCGACTTCGTCACGCACGACTTGAACGTCGAGCGCGTCTTCGATGGGTGCGGTGGCGATAACCGACCATTGTATGACCTAGAGCTGGTCCTCAGAAAGTGGTATCCTATAGATCGAAGTCGAGAGATGCGATGTTTCGTGAGGAATGACACACTCATCGGTTTGTGTAATCTGTTAGATCACAAGCCATGTCCCCATCTGATGTGCCTAGGGATCACACAAAGAGACATGAATTTCTACGACTATATGATCGATCCCGTTACACAAACGAAAATCAAATCGACGGTGCAGCGTTTATGGGAAGAAAACATTCAACCCAATTGGACTTTGACTCAACCGGATTGTATGCACTCTCCGTCGAGCGGCCCAGTGGAGTAGAGCTAATTTGAACCACCGATGCCTCTCGGCCAGATGTCTTTGATCTTCTGCTCACTCGCGATCTTACTCGGGGACATGTCCTCGACTTTAATCCTTACGCGCCGCGCACAGATCCGCTCCTGTTCAGTTACGAAGAACTTCACACTCTTTTTATCCGGACAACTCACGAACATGATCAAGGCAGCGCAACTATCCTTGACTTCCCAGAATTCCGAGTAGTGGATTCGCCAATGCACCTAGCTGCGATACGCAATGTTCCAGCATATCAGCACAACATGGTACCGATGGAGGCGCTGAACCTCAGCGAAGGCAAGAGCATAACTGAATTTTCCGAGATCTGGAGAGATGAAGTTAAACGAGCTATGCAGGATGAGGTCAGTGAATATGCTATACAACGGTCGCCGAATTAAATTCATCCTTGGCAATCATGTAAACGATGTTTGCGGGGTATTCTATTTTCTACAACTTGGCCCTAGGGTTGATCTGATTTCTCATTCCCTCGATAATGTCTTCGGCTTCGCTCTCAATTCTGCTCAGCAGAATCTCGCATGTAGGGATATCATTCATGAGGCCCATAGCAATGCCAGCAGTCCAGATCCCATACTCCGGGTCCCCGACATCATAGACAACCTTTCCCCTTGCGCCAGACACCAGGTCGCGCAAATCGGCAAATTGAGCACCACCTGGTCTCCGCTCAAGTGCGACAACTTGCTTTGACACTGAGTTCTTAAACACACGCGCTGTGTTGTTCAGAGTGCGAAAAATATGGACAGTGTCTTGTTCGGTGGATGCGACAATCTTCTCCTTGACGTTCTGGTGGATTGGACTGATGGTGTTTCAGCGGAATGGAATCCCAGAGAAACAAACACAAGCATACCTCTCCACTGTGCACATGAACCGTGTGCCTAGAATACGCATCTCAGAGTTTCGGGTAGTCAAGTATGGCAGGTTCACGTACCCATGTTGACACCCTAACGGGGTGGTGTGACCTTTAGTGATCCCTAGCTGGAAGTCATGATAGTAACTTACTGCAGCACCGAGGGCGATGGCGGCCGCCAAACCGCGACCATCAGCAAAACCTCCAGATGCGATATATGGTACTTTCAGCTCTCGTGCTGCTTTGGCTAACTGCACCAAAGTCAATATTTCTTCGCAGCAATCAGCAGAACGCGTGAATCCCGCACCAGCACGAGACCGCCAATATCCTCTTCCCCAGGGTGACCCGCACCTTGCAATAGTTGTTAGGTACTTGCACTGAAATCGAGTCATGTCTGCCTTACATTCAAAGCCATCGATGCTGAGGATATCAACACCCATCCGTTCGGCGGACTGGTGATGTCAAAAAGTTGCAGAGAAAGATCCACGGTAACCGACCTTTGCATGCCTAATGGTTGTGCACTTGTGGATCACGATGCACCCGTGGGACTTGAAGAATCCGATGAGTTTTCCCGCTGCAACCCATCATCAAAAGTGCAGAAAAACCTGAGGAGACGAGACCTACGATTGTTCCCAGCGGTCTCGAAAATCCGGACACCCTCCTCGACAGCAGCGCGTGCGTAGCCTTCGTAGTCTGGAGGATTGATGGTGGGAAGGAGGGTAACATTGACACCAAATGGGTTGTTGGTAGCTGCCCTTGTCTCGCGGATAGCGGTGCGTAGTGCGTCCGGACTGGGCTGAGTGAGAGCTGTCAGCACTCCTGCAAACGATCCTATTAACAATACGCCGTTACACGACGGTCAACGAACTCACCAAGCCCGCCTGCATTGGAGACGGCAGCGACGAGCGAAGGCTTTCCGACCCTATAAAGTAAGCCCAAGATGGTCCGCATGGAATAGTGTCAACACTATGATTCCTCATACCATTGCATCCCGCCTTGGACGACTGGGCTATGTGAACGATGTCAGCATACATGGTTTATCAACCTGATTGTCTGAGGGCACGCACATCCGTATGCGCAAGAGCTCGGTAAGAGATGTGGTTATCATCCTCGAGAAAGTACAGTTGGTGGAAGAGGCGGTGCCTTTGAATGATGCTCTCCGGCATGTGATTTATTTCCGGCCGAACTCACAGCCGAGTGTTGAAACCAGTTATGCGTTATAGACACACACTAGATAATTCCTTCCATTGAAGTCGCTTCTTCATATTCACAATGAACTGTCTCATGCACAGCTGCAAGGCAAGATACTCATACAGACACCCCGGTGTACGCTTCAAGGGCATTCTGACTCCAGGATATGAAAGAATGAAGTTTTTTCGTCCTTTTGATGAATGTTGCTCGTAAGTACATCCTCGTCACCCACACATATGACGGCTTAAGTTTCAGTTGGAAATGGCGCCCACAATGCTGCGGTGGATAGCTTCCCTCTTGATTCGCCAGGGTTCTCGCAACGGACTCATCGGCGTTGATCCGAGTCTAAATTAAAGAGCTACGAAACCACACACACGCGGTCCTTGGTTTCAATCGCCTGCGCATCCTGGGTCAGGGCATCACCAGGGGTAGGATGTTCAGAAAAATAAACCATGTGGTATCTATGCACAGTACACAACAGTTTCAGAAGTGAAAGAAACGTGCCTTATGGTTACAAGGTGCGCAGCAAGGTTCGATACCCAACAAGCTCAATTGATTTCATCCCCAGAACAGGATACATCAACTCAGATTTCGCTCAGGCTTCAACCTGCCTGATGATCGCTGGATGTAGAACAGAATACAGGCTCACGTTTGGACACTGTCTCAGGACGGTTTATCGGGCCGGTTGAACATGTTTCATGTCACTCTGATTCCGCCAAGTCTGGCGTTGTCACCTAGAATCCCTCAGAAATAGTAACGGCTGTCGATCGTGCCAAAATGCCGGGAACACACGGACCATCTCAGGTAGAGACGCGAGCTATCCCGGAGGACGCGTCGATCGCCAGATAATGTATAAGAGGTTGTCGACTCTCGCAGGTATTGCTCAACCCTGCGACGTGTGCCCCCATGAACTGTCTTCCTCTTACATTCCTTTATCTTTCGGTCCTTTTTCGGTTTGTTCAAAGTCTTTCTCCGACTTATCTGGCGTGCCAACTCTCGAAATCTGCCGGAGAATCAGCGCTCACAGGCTGTCCTAAAGGGACTCTCTTCGTCTCGCAGACCGACTTGAGCGCGAATTTTAGCTCTGTCCAGGAGGCCATCGATTCTCTGTGAGCCCGGCTATCCTACAGAGGAGGCACACTAACCTGCAGCAGGCCCCGAACAGGCAAGCACGTTCATCTCCTTATTGGCCAAGGAGACTACTACGAGAGGGTGAATGTCTCACGTGCTGCGCGTCTCACACTATTGGTGAGTCTGTCCACAATCGCTATATTACCACGAAGGCCAACGCATCGTTCAGGGCCAGCTAGACCCCGCCACTGCCTCCATCCGAGCCGGGAATGCCTCCCAGCGAAACACCGTGCGAATCTGGAATAGCAAAAGTGCCGGGGATGGCGTGACGGATGAAGAGACTGCGACGCTGACTGTGGCTCCTTCCCTTGGCTATCCCTTCGGGAACGTTAATTTCAGGGCTTACAACATCAATTTCGAAAATCGTGTCGTTAGTCTGCCTTTTTTTCTGAGCATGGGATTCTACAGCCAGCGAGTTCCTCGTAGGCTAACTATTCGATCGCTCAAGCACTCACGACTTCCATCACGTTGGCCAATGCATCATTCTACGGATGTACGTTCTCAAGTTATCAAGATACATGGTATACTGGATATGCTGCCAACACATATGTTGTTGACAGCATCATATATGGTGAAACCGACTGTAGGTCTTTCCTTCCGTTCCGTTCCCCATTTTTTGACGAACCTTGCCAGATCTCTTTGGGTATGGAACAGCGTAAGTCTTGTGTCGTCTGTATTCCAGAGGCGTGATTTTTTTTTTTGGACAGATGGTTCCAATCAGTGACCCTTGCAAATCGAGGATGTGGAGGTGCTATTACCGCATGGGCGGGAACACCTGGTACAACAAACGGCGTATACATCTCCGACTCCCGTATCATCCGTGTAGGTCCGCAAATAACCGCAATATCGTGATAGTGTGCTTGATGTCAGCCGTCTTGTCACAGTCGCCGGATGCAGATGCAGCCGTTGTAACCGAGAAAGGATGCTACCTTGGTAAGGGGATTATGCTATTTCCAGGGTGAGTCAACTGATACTTTAATCAGGTCGCTCGTGGAATGACCACGCGCGCGCCATTTACATCCGCAACTACATGGACGATGTCATTAAACCTTCTGGGTTCACTCCATGGTCTGCAGGGTGTGTCATCTCCGTTCCGCCTAGATTTCGCCGGAGTAAATCTACATGTGTGTCACGACAGCGGGACGATTCCCTCCACAGCCTACTACGCCGAGTTTCAATCACACGGTAGTTATTTTACAACTCCTACCACCCTCCCGCGCTCAGTACGATATAGGTCCGGGTGGTAACACGTCTGCTCGGGTTGGACAAGAACGCATCCTGGATGAGAAACAAGCGCAAGTTTATACGCTTGGATACGTGTTTGGTGAAACTCCCCAATGGATTGACAGTAAATATCAGTACTAGACTTCTTGGATATCCGTCATTGAACGTAGTGTCGGAGCCTGGATAGCTCCGACGCCAGTATACCCGTGCAGCCTTGTTTACTTCCCAGTTTACTTCTTTTCAATTCGTTACCGTGAAAGCTGACATGGTTCTGTCCAACCCATGATGACAATAAGTGTGCGTAAGATGAACTGGATGCACGTGATCAAGACGCGTGTTGGAGTTTTCGCTTTTGCTTGTCTTGTTCCAAGCCTCGTCGCAACACGCAACAACGAGACGTTCAAACGCTCAAGGTAGAGACAGATGGCCTCAATAGGCACCGTCACAAAGCAGATCGCAGCGCTCGAAATCTCCTCGAAAAAGCAGGCTAATCCGCCCCCGGCTCGGCCAACGCACTCGAAACAACCAAGCCAAACCAGTGTTGCAAAACTCCTCACTAAATATGCTGCGCCCGATCCCGTCCCAAAGCCCACCCAACCATCTGCTCTCCGAAATCAGACGAACGCAGAAAACAGAACCACCACGCCACCGCTCACGACTAAACCTATCGTCGCCAAACCGTCCACCATCGACATCGGAAAATACGACGGTGGTTTTGAGATAGACAACGAGAAACGAGGCGAGAAGGTCTACGGGGAAGCTGCCGAAGACCTGGCGCTTGATTCGAGCGTCTCGAGGTACGTCTCGTTGTGTACCACAGTCCTCGATCTTTGACATCCCTGCAGGACACAACCCACACGCGAATGGAATCTGAACTCGTTTGATATTGGCCGCCCTCTCGGAAAGGGCAAGTTTGGTCGCGTATACATGGTTCGCACTAAAGTTGAACCACACTACATCCTCGCGCTCAAGTGTCTGTACAAATCCGAAATCGTCCAGTCTCGCGTCGAGAAGCAAATCCGTCGAGAAATAGAAATACAGCAGAACCTTCGTCATCCGAATGTCCTACGTCTATACGGTTATTTCCACGACGAGAAGCGTATTTTCCTCATGCTCGAATTTGCGGGCAAAGGCGAACTTTACAAGCAACTGAGCAAACACGGAAGCTTCTCTGAGAAACGCAGTTCCAGATATATCGACCAAATGGCGGACGCGCTGCAGTATCTGCACTCGAAACATGTTATCCACAGGGATATCAAACCGGAGAACCTTTTGCTAGGTATCAATGGCGAACTCAAGATTGGAGACTTCGGTTGGAGCGTGCATGCGCCGAGCAACCGGCGAATGACGTTGTGTGGTACACTGGATTACCTTCCTCCGGAGATGGTAGAGGGCAAGGAACATAATGAGAAGGTGGATTACTGGGCACTCGGAGTGCTCACCTATGAATTCTTAGTCGGGAACCCACCCTTTGAGGACAGAAACAGCGTTAACGGTTCGTCCCTCTGCTCAGTCATGCGAATCGAGGCTCATGTTGGCGCAGCTACATACCGACGGATAGCAAAGGTTGATCTCCGCATACCCTCCCACGTCTCGCCCGAGGCGAGAGACCTGATTTCCAAGGTGAATTGTCCCACACTTCGTGTGTTTCTGAACCCGGTAGCATTGCTAATCTTACCTCGTAGCTCCTGAAATACAACCCGGAAGAACGGATTCCCTTGGTGGAAGTTTCACGGCACCCCTGGATTGTCAAACACCGCCCAAAAGGGGCTTCACGGGGTGGGAGTGGGGTTTAGATCCATTCAGTATTCTTCGGGTTTGCTCCCAAGTGTTTCATCATCTATAATCGTATGTACCTCCGCATGTACTGATCTGGCATTGAATGCTCAACATCAATAAACTGGGATTGAGTATGACCTCTCCGACTCGCGATGATTCAGCGCCATGTAGCGCTCCCGAGCGTCTTTGGTATTAGAAGTCCTTTATTCCATGGTCTACTTCTGAACGAGTGACAACAACTCAATATCGTCTAGCTACCTGCTGCGGCGTCCTACGAAATGAGGAACCAAGGGGCATCGCTCCTTAGTATATCATCGAAGACATATCTGCCCGCATGCGGTTGTAATCAAGGAGGCCCTCGATAGGCCCAAGTGACGCGATCGCGATCTATGCAAAGTTTATCAGTATCCACGATGCGCTAGATACAGACAGTAGACGTACATCCTTGTCCCAGAGGTATTTCTGGGCAACGCGCCTGATTTCATCGGGAGTGACAGCATCAACAGCATTCTCGATCTGCTTGGGTGTCATGCGGCGGCCAGTGGTGACCAGTTGTCTGCCAATATCTTCAGCGATAGCGGTGGTTCCATCCAAGCTAAGAAGAAGGCCGGCTTTGAGCTGACTTTTAGCACGCTCGACCTCAACGTCGGTGGGTGCCATAGACATCCGTGTCCACTCCTTGAGTGTGAAATGGGCCATGTCGTCAAGATTCATGAGGTTCTCTGACACAAGGTAGATGCCCCAAAGACCGGTATCCGAGTAGGACGTAGAGAACGACATGAAGCTGTTCGCGAGGTTGTTGGAAGAAATTATATGAGAGAGCCGAGAGGAGAGTAAAGAGGATGCACCCAGGGAACGGTCCCAGTTACCCATGATCGATTGCATGGCCAACATCGGGAAGTAGTCAGGGGAGCTCCAACCCACGCCCTCGACAGCAATAGCAACATGGGCACATGGGAGTTCGTCATCACGAATCCGAACTTCCGAGCCAACAAAGTCGGTGCGAGGATGGGCAAGACGACCAAGGGGTATGGGGTTAGAGGAGACAGGAAGGGAAGAGAAGTGTTTTTCGGCGAGCTTTACGAGCTCTTGGTGGTCAACACCGCCTGCGCCGACCAGAACCATACGATCGGCAGTGTAGTTGGTCTTGATGTAATTTGCAAGATCATCACGCTTGATAGACAAAATATTGGCTTTGGGGCCGAGAATCGTCCGGCCGAGAGGCTGAGCTGCATGATGTTGGCAGCGGCACGAAGGAGGAAAGACGATGATATACCTTGGAATGCGACGGAATGCAGATGGTCGAAGACGACTTCTTCAAGTTGTTTGTCGACTTCCTGTTGCTCACGGAGAATGACATCTCGCTCGCGCTCCACTGCAGTATTTTCCAACTTGGAGTGTTGAAGTATATCGCTGATGATGTCGACGGCAACCGGAACGTCCTTGCGGAAGCTCTTAGCATAGTAAACGGTTTGTTCGCGTGAGGTATACGCATTCAGGTGGGCACCAAGATTTTCTACTTCCAGCTCAAGTGCGTGTTGGTTTCTGCGACTTGTACCCTTGAAAGCCATATGTTCCAAAAAGTGGGCAGTCCCGTTCGTTTTGTCGGTCTCTGCGCGAGAGCCTGCATCTATCCAGACGCCGACGGTCGCGGTCTGAGAATGGGGATGGGACTCCGTTGCAACAGTGAGACCATTTGGGAGCGTGGTTGTCTCGGTGATGGGCGCCGGGATGTTCGCCGCCGTTGCAAACGACCGCAAGGGCCGCTAGACATGGTTGTCAGATTGGGTAGTGAACGTGGACGGCATACTCACAGGGTTGCGAGCTGCGTTACGAAGGGCACGACCCAGCGACGCCGACAACGTTCGAGAGACCATTCGGGAAAAAAAAGGCAAAGCAAAGCGTCCGACTTGTCCCTCCGGGTGTTCTCGGTGATTCGGAAATTCCCGATTTTCTTTCTCCGACTAGATCACGTGATAAAAGTCTACATAGTCGTAGCTATTTCACTTCAACGCAGGAAGACTCCACGATAATCCTGCACGTCCTCCGGGAACAACACACTTCCAAGGCACTTGTGAGCCACGTGAGAGGGTAAACCCATTCTCAGATGCTGCGAGGAAGGCATTCGAAACGACCGAGACATCATCATCTGTTACTCGGTTGTCTGCAAGTTCATCTCTGAAGCTTGCCGCCGGGGTCATCTCAGGTGCAACAAATAATGAGATATGTTTCAGACCAGTGTCCGGAATGTACGTCGGGGCATCTGGTACTGGGTTTCTGGGCAAGCGATATAACTGCCGACAGTCGTGAGTCGATGACAATTCTATCGGTAAACTGATAAACTGACGCGGATGAGAGAGCCTTCTTTTGGTGCTGCAGCAGCGTCGAGGGCAATGGTTCCACGTGACGGATCACCAGCATTGATGCGATGAAGCTGGCAAATCTGGAGAGGAAATTTTATTGGCGAACAACGTTGGGTTAACTGGTCAGCGAAAAGAGCGTTTACGTGCCACATACCTGTTCAGTTGAAGGATCTATGACGCCAACGTAAAAGTCGTCGTCTTTACCTACCCAGGTCATCTGAGAGAAGGAAAGACCATGTTTTTGGATAGCGCTGAGCAGTAATCGAGTAGGATTCCCAGAATCCAGCGACAATATCAGATTCCCTTGAGAACTAATGCCAAAGATCATGTAAATGGCGCGAGTGGATCAGGCATCCCCATTCAGAAAGGAAATACCTGGTAACATTCAGATTCGTGCTCAGTGTAACCAACGGCGGAAAGGAAAGCTCAAGTGTTGGGTGAGGCGAAACGGGCGAGGGGTTGAGCGCAATACCGACAGCCCCATTCGATAAAATAGAGCCGTTGTGGAACAGCGTAACCGGACGACCAGTAATGAATGGAGTAGACGAGGCAATGAGAGAGAGCTGTGTAACATCAAAGTTTATACCGATGTAGAAGAGGGTGTAAGACGGGAAATAAGTGATGCCATATCACAGACCTTGTTCGCTTGGGGAAAGGCTCCTTCTAGGACAGTCGCAAGCCCCTCAGGCGCCTTATCAGAAAAGCAGAGGATATCATGTATAGTTGATGGGCTGATGGATGTGACATTCACAAAGGAATGAAGTGAAGGAAAAGAAGACATACTCGATATTTCGCAATGCGTCGGGCAACATTTCCGGGCTAATTCTATTTCTTGGTGACGAAGAACAAGTCACCGAGTTCGCAGAGCATTCCCAGACGTCATCCCAGTTAACCTGGCCATCAGACTTGAAAAGATCAATTTGTATTTGTGAATTTTCAACGTTGGCGCTTGTTGTTCCATTCGTGTTCTCAGCGGGCCTCTGCCGAGCAGCATGCCATCTTCCGACCTGTGCCTCCGCACGACCAGAGATCGTCGAACGAAAGGACACACCATTTACGAATGCGTACGCGAGGGAGCATGAGTGGGACTCCGCACGTACTCTCGGATCGAAGTATTGGTAGGGTAGTGGTGCAGATATGCAGCCAACATGTTCGGGATAGAGCTGGGTAAGAGCGGATGTGATATCGGACAGGATGCCGGGTGGTGTTTTCAACGAAGGAGCAAACGCGAAGAGCAATATTGTATTTTGTGCAGATGGTGCGTGTCTGTTAGACTGAAGCGACCGGAGAAGGACGTCCAATAGTGAACGTGCACATCGAGAACTGTAAGTGACCGCGGTGCAAATTTGCGAGGACCCACTTGCAAATTGTCGAGCCGTTGACAGCATATGATGTCCGGCCGTGAACTCACCACAGTATCCTGGTCTTGTTGCTGGTGCACGGTGAAGTTCAACAAGTCAGGAATTTGAGGTCGCACGCTAGTAGTCGTAGTACGCACGTTGGGAGGATCTCACCACACACAGCACGAGAAACAACAATAAAATGATATGGAGACTAGCAGAATCACTACTGCTCGACAATGGAAGCCCCCAACAATTGGCCAAATCCTAGGCTGTGGATGTATTGCCCCTCGACACCAAAACACCCTCCATCCAACGACGCAAGAAAATGGCCTAGCACGCCTCAAATATCAGAATCAGCGCATGATATGGGTCCTAAGATCTAAGATGCGAGAAAGTGATCATACGACTGATACACCGCAATAAATAAAAACAAGATGGATATGGCAGAAGATTACAACACGACTAGATATTCCTGGACTGGTTCTGGTATATCGTTACCTTTCGCTCGTACTCTACGTGAACTGAGAAAATAACACGTCGGTGATCCCTACCCCTGCTTAATTTGCGGTCATTCGTGTTGACTGCTTGCTGTCACAGTGACATTGAGGTTCACACCAAGGTTCTTTGAGGTTACACACATGACGTCGATCTTAGAGGGTGCATCAATGCCTTTAAGATTATGGGACCCAAGTCGAGCCAGGCCATCAAGGGAGCATTCTCACTGGCCGGAAAAGTGCGGCACTCTCTAACCGAAATACAAGAAGATCTCGACGAAAGGCGCTCCAAGGCTGGCCCATCGCTCTTCCATCGTTTCCATGTATTTCGACAATGGCGATTTGCAGAACCTCGTCCCGGACACCCCCTGAACCCTCTTCGCCAAGTTAACAGAATCCCCGTTCTTCTCATCCAATGTTCTGTCGAGCTGGCCGCAACCTCCTCGATCTCTCTATCACAATCCGAGAACGCACAAGGTATCTGCAGATGAACATTGTTGTTCCCCCCAGGCTGGGGCATGGCTTCCCCGTCTTCACTTCTGTATACAGGAACCCGATTCGCTGGCCAGCGCGAGCGCATGCAAAGCAGTTCTTCGAGGCTGGCATCCTCGGATTCCAAAATGACTATCCTACTGTTGCTGCTTATGACACTGCCACCTGCGATCGTACTGAACAAGAGAAAGTGCACTGGGAGAGGACCCCGCCCGCGAAGAACCCTAACTGCGGAAAGCTGGACACAAGGAAGATTTGGCACACAGATTGGGGTGTCATACTTGAAGTGAAGAAGCTGTCGGAGGTGGCCGCTTCGTGAAGCGGAACAAGGGGAAGAGTTGGTGAGATGCAGCGCGAGAACTCACTTGATTCTGACGGGATGCAGGTCGACGAAGGCACTGGTGTCAAGCCCTGGCTCCTGCATGGACCCCGCGTCCCAACAATGCCCTGCAGAAGACCTGATGGTTCGCACAAAGATGATGTGGAGGGGTGCGCCGAGCGACGTGGTGAGTATCTACAAGAACGACGACCCCGAGGCATGGAAATGGATCAAGCTGTTTGAGAAATGGGGCGGGGGCGAGTCGGGCAAGCGTAAAGGGAAGGCCATCCAAATCAGTCGTACAGAAGGTTTCTTGAAACGTCAACGTGAGTTCCGTTGTGCTTTGTCCGTTCCCGTGTCGAACTCGCAGAAACCAAATCCAGGTGACGAGCGGCTTGAGACACACATCTGGCACACCAAACGGGCCAAGATGCAGAATATGTGGGGATACCGACTCGTACGTCTCGTGCCACGCTTAAACATGCATCGATTGACGAATTCTTACCCTCAGGCTGTGACTCCTACCGAACAGGCTTTTCGGCCGTCTCATCGCGCATCGATAGATGGCGCTATCTTATACGACGCGTCTCATTATGCGACAATGGAGTTCAAAGGACCACAAGTGCTCTTGCAAGCAACGCTCGAACAATGTTGGTTTCTGGGATGATGTGGTTCGTGTCGTGTATCAGATCGTTTCCCTTTATTGACCCTTCCCGTAGCTGTATGACGGACAGCCGTATGGCTGTCGATCAGCTTCGCACATCGAAATGTCATGCCTGAACACTTTGTTTTCCGCTGGGCAAAAGCATTACCATCCCCACATGTGGTAGGTCTTCTTCATCTGAATTACTGCCCACTCTGTTCCGTAAAATTCTACCATGTTTTTGCTCACCTGCACATTTTTCACACTCTCATCGCTCAGTCTTCAATTTTGCGTTTGGTTCGCTCCTTTGAGTACGCTCAGTCGCTCCTCAAACCCTTTGTCAGTCATGTCGTAAAAGGATCATGTACGTTGATCTTGCTGTTCTGACACATCTTCCTTGAATTGCACGCATTCGTTTTCGGAGGATCTACCCTTGCCAACTGGGAATTTGCAGAGTCACCGTTTGATATTTACATTCCCCAGGTATGACTTCCTTTTCTGTGTTTCCCGTGCACTAAAGGGTGCGTTACCCCGTCAAAGTCACTTCCAACTCTGCAGATCCAAACCTGGTGCTCGTCTCTGGCATAACTTCCACCAATCCACAGTTTCTCTGTTTTCCCTATGGCGAGTTCTGTCACGTTGGGCACCTGCCAGTGCTTCCCCCATTATAATCAGGCAAAATGGTGAACCGAGCGACATTCCCTACGAGCAGTTCACGATTGCAAGGCGCGCAGTGGTCACCTGTCGGGCATCCAGCTTACCCAATATGCTCGCCGCAGTTACTTCGCGTGTGGTCACGAAACGTTGGATTTGTAACTAACTGTCAATCATTTGGTAGGATATTGATAGCCGACACTGCATGAAAGATACAATAGAATGCCTAGTATTTGTTCTGACGTGCCTTTCGGTCATATATATATACTTCTTGGAGACCACCTTCCCGTACGAACTAGGACCAAGAAATGCCGCTTTGGCGGCCAAGTATAGTAACATATTCCTGGACCCTTTAGGGTCCATGGTTTTCACCCCAAGAATCCAGAGCGATAATTACGTAAGATCTGCGTCGACGTCAAACCTCGAAACGTGGGAATAAGGCTTGTACTCACCGAAGCCCTCGTAACCACAGATGCAGACCATGTTTTTCTGATCTATAAATGATCTTTGCACTTCGAGAGATCAACTTGGGCGCTTGTCGTGTTCAGAATGGTGCGCTATAAGGTGTTATTGCGAACTTGAGTCTTTGTGTGGCGTGTGAACTCGGCTAATTACGGGACGGTTCGTCCCGTAGCATTTCACGTTTGGTTGCCATCGCCTTTCCTTCGTACTACGCTGTGGAATATCCCGTCGTTCAACAGAGGTTCTTTGAGGTTTCGCACATGAGTGCTCGAGGTTATTTTGAGGTCACACCAATTGATACGGAGGAAGTTGACACCATCTCCCAG
>JBBPLN010000471.1:0-19687 GCA_038089815.1 Sutorius eximius | reverse complement strand
AGGGCAAGTCTCTCGCTACGACGGGGCTCGCCCCAGTCTGCTTGCCTCTCTTCTCCGCTTGGGCGGTCTCGGTTCAAGGACGGGGACGTCCATCTGTGCCAGAAGGACCGGTACGTGGTGTTCGTTTGGGATGACTGGCCGGAGTCTGAGGTGAGCGTGCTCATCGCACGGAATTAACATGAAGTGCATGTGGGCCTTGGCGGCGGCAGCCTCGGCATACATCCACTTGGGGAATGACATCAGCTTCGATTGAGTCCGTTAGCAGATCAATCTCACCTTGTTTCGCAGGTCCTTGGCTCCTACGTATGGCAGCTGATACGGCCTTATCAACCATGGATTACATGGTTGACAATGGATGTCGACAGCAAACCAGTTGTGCATCCTGCAGCTCGACGTCAGCTACCTGGCATATGGTCCGCTTTTCAGCAGAGCAGCTGGATCCACCACGTACTTCATGGCCTCAAGTTCTTCATCGCCTTGAGGGACCATTGAGGGGTCATCACGGTCACCATATAGAAGAGGATATGGAGCGTCCATGAGGGTGTGAGAGATAAAAACAAATACTTGTTAGAGGGGGAGGGTTGTCGAGGGAGCGAAGCGCAGGTGTCGTCATTTATATCAGAAGGCTGCTGCCTATTCAGGTTTACAGTGGCTGTTCATTTCCACCCAGGGGTGTGGAGGGACCGTGCATTTATTCAGGACAATGGCGAGGACATGAATGGAGAGTGTTTCCATTTTGAGGAGTGAGGGTACATGGCAGTTTCACAGTTACAGTGGTAACCCTCCCACCCAACGTGGCCACAAAGAAACATGTACCACAGTTGCTGTAAACGGGTCTGCATGTACCTACACAGATGCTCCTGCTGTTTCTCAGATGTTCGGGTATCCATCGGTGATCACTAGCCCCAATATTCTGCCCTGGGCTGCGGAGGGTCAGCACCAGTAAGCTTGCTGTGGCTATGTCCAAGTCCACAGCAGTCATGCCACACCACCATCGTAGCTTTGACACAACAATGCCCACCCTCGCACTTCTTATGGCGACATAATTAGTTGAGCATCAGGGCCCTGATCGTTGCCCTCCCCTGCCACCCATGCTCAGTCCATCCACGTATCTGTGGTGGAAACGAGGACTTGTAGTGTACCATTGACGATCATCGGCAGTGTGGACATCCTGGTTTCGAAAAACAATGCATCGTGGTCATCTCATTGTTTCGTTACAAACCACACGCGGATGCAACCGATGAGGCCATGCATGAAGGGCACATGGTCAGGAGACGGCAAAGCAATTGCGATGAACAACGTGGATAAACGATATGTATTCCATGAAAATAGAAAGTTGCGCTACACACACCCTTGACCATCGGACGGAATTCCAACAGTCGATAGAATTCATACATCACACATATTTCCACCTTGGCACGATGAGCCGGCGCGCTCAAGTATCAGTATCGACATGGTCATGTACACACTGATCCTCACTTCATCCTCAACATCACCTCTTCCTCTGCTCTGCTTTGATCGTTATGCCACAAACCACTCACGACTGCAAATAAAATTAAGTGTCATTTGACGACGTCATTCCATTTACTTGTTAGACAATAATGCGAATCTCAGATATATTGACCGACCCCATCAGAAAGGAAGGGTCGCCCATTGTAACTACTGATCCCAAACAGGGAAGAGGAAGAAAGGCCTGATATTGCGCCGCTAAAAAGATCGAGAAGATACAAGAAAATTGGATGTCCGTAGATGGTGAGTCTAGGAACCAGCGAGCAGGGAGTTCTCTTGGCAATAATGGAGTTACATCAGACGGACCTGAAACTGTAATTATAAGTAAAGCCGACCAAGCGTTCATGTACCTCGTTTGACATCTAGCAGGTGGATATGGCATTCCCGTACTACAGGGAGGGTTTTGCTTTGCCCGCTTCCCAAGTGATGACGCAGTCATCGATTTTGACTCGATCCTGTATCATGGCAAGCGCATCCTGGGGGTGCGTGCATATACTAAGCCAATGCACACCATCGTTCATATCACGTTCGTAGTATGTCCGAGCCAAGTGCGTTTGAGGTACGTATGTGCTCCACTCATACTCTTATGCAGGTTTTGTAGTATGTAACATGTTCGTAGTACGTTCGTAGTATGTTCGTGATGTGTTCGTAGTGTGTTCGTAATATGTTCGAGATTTCTCTGCAGTCGTGTGGTAGACTCAAATGAGACCCGCAAAATCTTATCTTGCAATGTCGAAGAAACGGGGTGGTTATAAGATACCATTTTTGGCATCGAGATATGAGGTACAAATGGTTCGTAGCATGTTCGTGGTGTGTTGGTAGTCTGTTGGTAAATCTTCCTAGCATATTTGTAGCACGTTAGTAGCTTGCTCGTAGCGAGTGTCTTGGTGGAGTGTTGGTAGCATGTTCGTAGTGTATTGGAAGTGTGTTCGTAGTGTGTTCGTAGTGTATTGGAAGTGTGTTCGTAGTGTATTGGAAGTGTGTTCGTAGTGTGTTCGTAGTGTATTGGAAGTGTGTTCGTAGTGCGTTCGTAGTGCGTTCGTAGTGTGTTCATAGTGTATTGGAAGTGTGTTCGTAGCGCGTTCGTAGTGCGTTCGTAGTGTGTTCGTAGTGTGTTCGTAGTGTGTTCGTGGCGTGTTCGTAGCATGTCCATAGCGTGTTTGCAGCACGTTTCCGGTGTTAGTAAGTGTGTCGGTAGATGTCTGTTCATAGCTTATTCGTTGTGTGTTCGTAGCAAGTTGACACTATGTTGATAGATGTTCCTAGAATGTCGTAGTCTGTTTGTAGCGCCAGAGTCCTTCACACTGTTCTTCACTCCCATGTTTATTCCTTGTCCAATCCAACACATAATAAATCAATCTAGACTAACGATTACGATGTATAGTGAAGATGAAATAGAGTGGGGGCAGCAGTGTCTAATCCAGAACACTTGACAAATCGATGCCATCCAAGGTTACACGTGGCCCCGGATTTGTGAAATCGCCTTTCCGCATCTCACTGTACGCATCTGGAATGTTCCAGGAATGCATGATGAGATCCAATATCTTCCTCGCCCGTATGCGCTCGCTTGCGAGCTCTTTGTAAAGAGCATCCCTGGTTGCTGGATAGTAGATGTCAGCATCTTTTTCCACCATTCTGCTGGGATTGATATCGACGATGGAGCGCATTGCAATGATCGACCGCTTGTAAAATCCTGTGAATGCCATATAATCACCGAAAGGGGCATAATAATAATATTCGTGACTCACGGCGGGTGCGGGCGTATCGCGGAAGGACCATCGCCATCCGGTGCACTTTCCGTAGGGTGCTTGGGTGAATGGCGTTCGTTGCTTCCATTCTTGGCTGATCCTTTCGATCCCTCCCCATGTCAAACATCAGCGCAAATTCTGTGAGGTGCATTGTGTCGTATGATAAGAAATGTCCACCGGACATGACGGTAGGCTCGGGAGTGAAGACCAGGTGGTTTACACCAGGGGGCTGAATCCTGCAGATTATGGATTAAGAATATTAACGAGAAGAAAATACAAAAGGGCGGACACTCACAGAACCGCACCGCACTCCAGGAGGACTGTCCCCACCTTCACACCCTTGTCGTACGTTTCTGCGGCCATGGGAGCTGAATAGTACGTCTCCCATGCTTTGGCGACGGCTTCCTGATCCTCCTGATCCACACCATCAACATGGATATACCCCCATATCTTCGACCCGGCGCGCACATAAGAGAAGGTTAGAAGACCTCCGCCATCGTGGTGGGGGTAGGTCAGAAAACCCCCATGTGTCATCACATCCCAGCCGGAAGTCCGCCATGCATCGAAGTGGATCAGTTGAGGACCCAGATAGCCCGTTGGGTCACCGTTCGAAGATTTTCCATCTGCGGAGAGATAGCATTCTCTGGATGTTGCGTTCATGGCCGCCACGTCGTCCGCTAACCATCTGAGGGATGTGTAAGATCGGTAGTTAGCCATCCAACTCTGTACACTCGAGGGCTAGACTCGCCTGATGAATGGCGGATACTCTGGACTGAGCACCGGAAGGTCGAGGCAGTTCAAGCAAGATGCTCCGTCACTGGCAGACAGTACGAAGTCCGAAAGCACGCCAACGGTGAAGTATTCGGTGTAATCTCGTTTGTCTGGTGTGCGCCTGAATTGCTTTCTTCTTTCCATTCCATCTGGACATCAAGCTGAAATCATTCTGTGTCTGTGCCATGTATGAATGGTGCATACCTTGCCAAAGAACCTCCTGATCGATCGGAGTTCTATACCGTGCAATGCTGGTGAGGCTGAAATCGACGGCCTCGCACGGTGTCCATCCAAGCACCAGGACTGCGATGCCCTGTGCAAGTGTTTGTCGCATCCTATCCACGTCGCGGTCCATGAAATTGGGGTCGTAGGTCATTTGGACTACCATCGGCATGCCCGAAGGTGGAGAGACAGTGGCAGGTGGTGCCCTTGCCATGAACTTCACCACGTCGACATCCTATCAGCCCGTGTTCATCAGAGTTTGACATTGACGCATGGAATGGCTCACCCTTCGGCCAGTCCATGGCATGTATGTCATAACGTCATGTGCAGGCCATGACAACCGCCTCCGCAGCTTCTGGTTCGAAGGGCCCTGCCACTTCATTAAACGGTGATAGTCTGAAATTGATCAAAGCCATTAGTGCATGTAATAGACGAAGGGAAAAATAGATGTAGATGCTCACTCCCTTCCAGTTCATCTCCGTCAGCCACCACTGCGATACCTTCCGCAACGCCAACCGCCTCTACAGGTGCCACAGGTGAAACATCGACCTTCCCAAATGTCAGAGCAGGAAGCAGCTCGCTTAAGTCGATCTCATGTTTGTCGCATGCCATAGGGTCTTCTGGCGCGGTGAGGTCTCCAACGTCATCCATGTATGCATCTTCATCGACTTCTCTTTCTGTTTCTCTCTCCCTTTCCTTCCCCTTCCCCTTCCCCTTCCCCTTTCCTTTTCCTTTACCCGTGGTCACCTCCACCTCCTTCACTTCCCGTTCCTCTATGGACGCCTCGACCTTGTGGGACAACTTCACTTTTGAAGCTACTATAGCGGCTTCTCTCCTGGGACGCGGTCGCTTGCGACGAGGAGACAATGGCAGGGGTACTTCCGCTGCTCGCTTCTGTCGCCGAGCTGGCATGGTGACAGGGAAATAACCACAATCTGCAGAGATCAACTCTGCAATGGCTGCGATGGACAAGAGTTCCCCAGATGGCGCCACCATATCCTGTATCTGTGGAACGTAGCGCAAGCCTTGCGTCTCACATACCTGTGGACAGACCAGTGTATCGAGCATTTCCAGAACGGGCTCGCGTTTCTCAGGATTCCAGTGTTCCCATGTGGTACCGTTGTAGATGCGAACCGTGTAATCAGTTTTGCTGCCTCCGAGGTGAACGTAAACGTCGCCCGTGTATGCAGTTAACGCAACAGTTTCAAGAGGGGACTTGTTAAGGAAGACTTCATACGAGGCATCCTCTCCATTCAGTTGGGCGGTCTTGACATGTCTGTGCATTTCCTTTTCCATTGTGGTGGGAGACAAGAGAGGTGGTAGATTGTGTGTCGTGTCATTCGCATCATATATAAGTATTTCCACGTTCACACTTATGTCATCACGGCTCCGGCCGGAAAATAATAAATGGTGTGGTACAACTCAATCGAGTGACGTCATTGCTTGAACCACATTTTCATCGGTGGAGACGGAGTGCGAACAATGCCTAGGGACTAAACTCGGACCACTGACTTTCCGAGAAACCTGGGAGCTATTGTGTACTGTACCGCGATTAAACTATATGGATGTGTTCTTATTTTCGCAGCGTGTTCGTAGTACGTACATTTCCAGCGGCATTTTTGAAGCCCACAATCATTGCAATACCCCAGCATTATACACAGCACGTTCTGTAGTCATCTCTTTATGCGACGGAATCTGTTTATCGGAATTTACGCACACCGAAATAATACCGCACCGATGCCATGTTGGTTTTCATCTTCTTTGGTCTGTGGAGTAGAAAAGCACCATGCAACCAAGACTGTTTCGATCATGTCTCTTCGGATACCATGTTGGGTGCCATTAATACGACTATGTGGCAGAATAGGTTAATGGGATGATCCACGTTTACACGAAAACAACAACCAATAACTCTTCTTTAGTAGGTCTTCTTTTCCTACATTGTTTATTTATTTCTACAACTTTCCCGTAGACTTTCAATACACTAAGTCCAGGGGAGAAGCAGGTTTACAGTGTGGGGAAAGCGGGCTGAATGAGTGGCTAAAGCGTAGGTATAAGTATAGCTAAAGTAAACACATCGTGGACTCCACCGCGGCCTTCAATTAATTACATCGATCATACGCTTGAGGATTTCCGACACAGAACCCTTTTGTATGTTTTAATAACAACCTTCTCCTCCATAGCACGTTTGCAGGTAGGTTTGTAGTTGTGTTGTAGCAGGTTTGAGGTAGTTCGTAGTAGTTCGTAGTAGTTCGTAGTCAGTTCGTAGTCGGTTCGTAGTCCATAGCTGGTGCCAATATAACATAGTTTGGGAAACTCAATAACTGTGATCTAATAGTGAAATCATCTGATACTGTGTGTATTTATATAACCCAACCATAACGAGAAGTCGGTATCACGCAAGCTTACAATTGGCCCAGCATTGGTGAAATTACCTTTCTGCATCTCTTGTCCCTCTATCCCATTGATGTCAATGCCAACGACAGAGTGCGTGCATTTTAGTGACCAAAATAATATTAACGATATCCACATATTCACAAAACGTTTGCAATATTGTGACTCATGATGGGTGTGAGTATAGCGTGGAAGACCCATCGCCCTACGGTACACATTCCGTAGGGTGCTGGGGTGAACCTCGTTCATCGCTCTCATTCCGAGATGATCCGTTCGATCCATCCCTATGTCGAACACCAATGCAATCTCTGTGACTTGCATGTTAAGGAATATCCACCAGACGTGACGGCGGACTCGGGAGTATGTTGTTTATACAGGGTGGCTGAATGTTGTAGATTGCAGATTAATAATAATAGTAATGAGGGAATACAAAAGGATGACTGCATTTAACAATGAACACTAAAAAATGGAATGGAAAGTTGGATCACAATAAGGCAGCTATATCACCTTTTCCGCAGTAGCTCCTTCAATGCCATAAATCCTCCTCGTGTTTCCTCGTCAATTTGGATACCCTTGCGCATAAGTGAACCTATATATCGTGCAAATTCGGAAACATAAGTTGGATATGTGGTCTTGGAATAATGAGCATGAAATACAAATGAAGGGTTGATCAGCACCTACATTTCTGAGGGCAAGCCTAAGGTTCGCCACGTCGTCTTTACGGGACAACAATTGCGCGAGAACCTTGATTCCATCGATCACCTGTCACAGCAATACTACAATCAGTATTTGTAATGCATGCGGATGTGAAACACAAATACCCACATCAGGATGCAAAACACCCTCGTTCTCACTTAACACAGCGGCTGCATCCCGCATCCATGTTAAGAGTGTTGTTGCAGCAATCTTGGGGTCTTCATTTAATATTAGAAAGCGTTGCAGAGAAGGACCGGTCGATGCATTGGATTGGATTGATGTGGGAGCTGTTTGGTTCTGTGTTTTGCCTCTTGTTCCAATAACAAGCGTAACAGACTTGAAATGGTATGGCGATGTGGGATCTGTGTTCAGCACAGTTTCCAAATGCATTTTATCACTGGAATCTCCAACATCGGATACGTTCTGTTCACGTTCCTTTCCTTTCCTTCTTGGTCGCTGTATGCGGCGGCTTCGTTTTGGTTTTCTTTGAGGGGATGGTTCTGCCTGTAATGGATTTTCATTTTCATTTTCTTCCATTGCGTCCGAATGATCTATCAGTGCGACATGTGAGGTCAAGGGAGTGAGCGAATATGACTACCAGGCTGTAACCCGTATGCTCTTACCATACAGAGGCTGTGACGAGCTACTCCTGTTTCTCAGGACCATGGTGAACTGGGGCGCGCTGCCCCCTGCATGCCTCCGGCGGCGTGGAATATCTTCAGAGACACTTGTCGTGGATATGAGTATTTGTCATTGTTCTCTCGTTGCGCATGTGCATATAGTATGACTATTACTTACCACCTTTTTACTGGGGAGGACGAAGGATGATGTCTATTGCCCTCGTCGGATGGCGGTTGGGGTGACTCAGTCCTTGGTGGTGTGGAGGGATCTGGAAATTCTGGAGTGATCTCAGAAGCACCCGCGGGTGGGAATACACGATAGTCCTTGAACGAGTATAGTGTCGGAAGGACTGCTTCGCGTTCTCATATTATTGCATCACGTGAATGCTATAAATATAGTATGCTCACCATCGTCATCACTCGTGGTATCCCCATGGCCTGCGCCATCGCTAGAACTGGAATGTGACGAGATGGTACGTTCCAGGGTGCTTTCACGGGTGAAATTGTTCGACCTCGCATCATTAGACGAGGATCTTGAATAGAGGCTTTTGAAGAAGCTGCTCAGCTCTTCATAGCTCTCTTCGCTTGCTGGATTGCTTCCACCCTCAACATCAGATCCCCCATTCCACGGATTCCACTTCATGTGAAAGGCAGTGTCCTGGAAAGCGTGGTGATAGTGGTATATCTATATACTCCCACTCTCACAAATTCATGGACATACCTCCAACTTGATTTCAACATCGTCGGAGGGCCCTGTGACCTCTGCGGACATATCTGCAGCACCATCTGTTGCTAAAGGCATAAGAAAGATCATTTATTTATTTATTCAATATTTTGGATGAATCGAAAAGACAAACGAACTGCGCACATAATTCATTTTGAAGCCGAAGGAAGTAGAGGGTCCGATGTAACATGGCTTTCCAGTTTTCCTCTGGTATTTCCTGCACATTGAACTTGTATTGTGCACCAGAGAACATTGGATCCTCGTTATCTTGTTGCACATAAAATGTGCGCCAATCTACATTACATTTTACCACGGCTGGCGTCAACGCAACGCTTCAGAGAGTGGCAGTCGTACTGGAGGTGGCTTACCCAGAGTACCGATATCCTGGCATTCGAGGATGGTATCGGGGTGTGCAGCCCTCCAACGTGCTACGTGGTCATACCCATGGCGCCCAACGTGATATTCCACTGTAAGATATTGGTCGAAGAGTCTTGATCGAAATGGCCTTACTCCCTTGTGCTTTTTTATTCCTGAAAAAAGGAAACGCAGCATGGAATCAATGTACATGATGTATCGCAAAAGGTGTGATTCTGGGTCTTGGATGTGGCTATAGGATAGGGTGTTGCGGCGAGCATAAATTCCTATAAACATGTTCCGCCGCCAGAGAGACCGCAGGACATGCTCTGAGTAGTGCTGAGGGACAGTGATTGTTGTGGGCGTCTGAGCCCCACGGCCAATCTGCCTGTACACCTGTAAACTCCGCTGATCTACAGAGGATGATACCCTTGGTTCGTATTTAATGTGTAGCAGCCGAGCCAGCTTTTCATCTGCTAAGGGGCGTATTGGGAAGAATCGATCAGTCATGGCTGGGTGCTTGATCAGTGATGGGATGTTGTCGGATGGGATAATTGATACATGTACATATACTGGTCCTGTAAATGACGTGTAACGACCTAGTGCCTGCCCTGATGTGCGGAACGTGGCATGTGTTCGAAATGGGAGTTTCAATGGTCATGCGACCGTGTTTTGGAAGTTGCAACGTTGAGTACTAGTACTCACGGATCGGTGTGATTACAGCAGGATAGTAATGCATGTTCGATAACCGCGAAATGCAAAGCCTTCAAATACAAGAGGGACCTGGCAGTACAGAGCTGCATACGAACATGCCATGAACACGTTCCGAATAGACTACGAACACACTGCGAACACACTGCGAACACGCTACGAACACGCTACGAACACGCTACGAACACATACGAACAGTACACGGTGTACCAAAGCATAACCGACAATGGTAAACACTCGGATTACAATTAAATTATGTGAGTACACTCACACTGGCGGCTCCTCCATCCCTTCGTTTGTCCCTATATTTAGTCCTTCGACCCCCAATCCTGCTGAGGAACTGCGACAGCTACATAAGTAGTAGTCCGTATCAGTTCCAGTGTAACTCTTCGATAACGTTCAGATATATGACACATAGATATTCCACTCACCAGAGATGTTACCGATGCCCATCACATCCCTTTGCAATATTTCAGGGATTGTACACAGGTTGCATACATAGTTCATAATGTGTTCGTAGTGTGTTCTCAGGATGTTCCTATGTTGGCGCAGTGTTAGTCATGCAGCACCCCAACCATAACTATTATATCTGATGGAGACTGATACTTGGTAAAGAGGTATTCACAGGGGGGTATCGCAATGCCTGTGCACTCCCAATGCGGTAATGTCAAATGAATGTCTCAATTTGGCCATTGCCACAGGATAAAATGTATAAATACGTCAATGCATTTCGAAGGATCAAGATCCTATACTCACATTTCACAGAACAAGCAGACCTACCATGGCGGACAGATTCTTTCCAATCACTGCTTTGTATACGATGGAGTATCCCCGCCACCAGCTATACCGCTCTATCAAGGATGGGTCAGAATTCATTTATGTTCACACAGAGTATCAGCAGGGAGAACAAAGATACAGGACGAGGACGAGGACATTGGTTCCAGTCCACTATAAAGAGCACATACAGCATTTCCTCTGGAGACAACATGTCTTTGTGGTGATTGGACAAAAGGGATGGGATCTTCCAAATGGAATACAAAGCCTCGTCCAAAGATACGTAATGTATATGCATGGGATGTTGCAGAGTCTTTTGGCAAGTGCACGCAAGCACGGAAACAGTCCATCACTTTTCTCGTGTCTATTCGACCAATACCTCATCGTGGAATATTTCGTGGGTCGACATGAATTCGACATTGTAGGGGAATGGAGGTTGAACAACCCGGACATTATACTGGAATGTCAGAGCATTGGATCCAAAGGCAGGCTGATCAATTCTGGTTAATGAATGTCGCTCGCTGATATGAGATATATACATGCACGCAGAGTGGAAAGAATTCTATTCGAATAAGGCTAAGCAAGATCCAGTTTTGTCAGGGTTGAAGTACAACTTTGACATCAGAAACGTACCGTCCCATGAATGGAAAACAATCGCGGATGCAATGACAAAGTTCCTTGGGTTTGGAATACAAAAATGTAATGCATCTTGCCCACCAAATGATATGTTTTGCTCTCACTAAAAGGTTGATGTAGCCACCCAACAGCATAAGAGAAAGCAGACAGCCCGAGAGGATCGGAAAGAGTATTCTCCTGCCGCCTGTCCAGATACATGCAAGTTGTATCACAATCTATTCTCCATTCCAGTGTTGACCTGGAATTAATTACAGTAACACCCAGCACATTGGACGACATTCCGCGAAAGGGTTCTATGTCCAGCTCCTCCCGATGTAAGTGTGCATCGAATGACTGGTACTTGCATGACAATGGATGAATGAGCCTAGGCCACATAAAATACAAGGCATGGAACTATCCAAAGTTACAAGAGCCTTGGAGAAAGGGACGTGAGTTCCCATGACCTCTAGTCCTTGGTAGCTCTCCCAGGCTTATAGTACTTGCAGCACTAGATACTCCCAGTCCCAACCATGTCATACTTTCACACTCAAGAGACCACCAGTATCCACAGGGACATACACCGTCCACATCTCCTATCTCACAATCACCCTGGTCATCATCCCAGAGTTCCATGGAGGACATATCTTCTTTCACTGATTGATTGGTTAGTGATGTGATGTGATGTGGATGAGGGTTGTCATTCTACTTGCCCTCATTCACCCAAGTCTGACATTCCACCACAAAGCAAAGTCGTAGTGGCCATAATGGTTGGGTGGATGGAAGCAGTGCCAGGAGTCACCCTAGGACTAGGAACAACTGAGGACTCTCTGCGAGCTGACAGTATCTTGTGCAAAACATTTCGTTAGCTTCTCTGAATAGCGATCGTCCAGAGGCAACGCTATCTGTACATCATGCGCATCATACAAGTCTGAATTACAATTCCTTTCAGAAATGGCCTATTGCAGGGCAAGTCTCTCACTATAATCTGACTCCTCCAACTCTCCCTCCAACTCTCGTCCCTGCTTGACGAGCCATGTATAAATGTAAACCCCCCTCTGGCTTAGCACAGGGTACTACACCTGTGCCTGAGGGACGGGCACACACTCTTCGTTCAGGAACGTCGGTCTTAATCTCAGGTGGGTATGCTCTTCAACTGGCAGGTGCATGAGGTGCATGTGGGCATTAGCTGCGGCAGCGTGGGCAGATGTCAGCTTAGCCAACACATACGCAAGGAGATTACCTGTCCTACAGACTGGCAATCCTATAGAGCTATGTGTCACCGGGAAGCAGACAGATTAACCGCGTACATTACCGTGTCGGCATCTTCTTCGTCGCTTTGGCTAAGCCGTCGCTGTGGTGATTGCCCGCGACGGCTTCGGTGCTTATGGTGTTGAAGTGTTACTTATTGCTACCATTCAGGTAGCCATTGTTTAACAATTGTTGAAGTGGCGCCGATTCCGCCATGGTCCACACCCACAACTATTGATCAGATTAGACCGGATTCCAGACCTATTCTTCTCCACATTCTTCTCCACCTCTCCTTTTGCCACTGCCACACCCAGATTCCTACTTAAGGTGGCCAGTCTCACTGCATCTCTATCACATCCGCCCACCCATGACCAGTCAACTACCTCTCGCAAAAACCACCACCACTACTACTACTCCTGCCCCGCTGGGCAGTACCACAATCAGCCCACAGCTGGGAGGTGAACAGAAGAGGTACGGTGGACGATATTCTTCTTCTCGTGGCACTCCTCCGCAAGGATGAGAGGTCATGCATAAATTACACAGACGAGCTGACGTAGAAATGCAGGGTCCTGCCACCTCTGGCGTGGCGATACTTGGCCCATAGTAAACGATGGCCTAAGCTAAAGGTCCAGATGTCCGATGCGGTGTACTCCAACAGGATGAAGATCCTGACAAAGGTATATGAGCCTTCCTGTCATGCTACTGAAACTGACCACTATTCCTGCCCCTTTAGCGTGCAGCTGAGAGGGCTGCAATGGTTGCACAGCTGATGAAATGTAGGAAACGTGGTATCTTGCAAAGGACCGAGTGGGAAGAGAAAGGATGCCCCCCAGCGCTGGCCACCGGAGAGCTGCGTAGCATGTACTCCCTCCGGCCGCGAAAGGGAAGGACCCATGCAATGCTGCCAAAAAAGGAGAAATGGCAGTGATGACACTTACTCACCCGCCGTCTCGAGGGTGGTAGGACTCGATTTCAATACATGTATGTAAATCAAGGGCATGCCATATGTTGTAATCAGACACATTGTATACTTTTATGATATGGTATTTCCATTGGAGTTGTTTTCGAGAGTGGGCGGGTCTGGGTTCGTTCTTCCACTCGCGCATTATATCATTTTAAAAAGGAACTCTAGGATCTATTAGGTGTATGCGGCCAACGCTTATATACATAATAAATAAGTGATGGACTCATGACATTTCGCTTACATTGCTAGCTTCATAGCTTCTCCCGTCAAGGACTTCCGCATAGGCCATCTCCATGACAGGGGTTGATCACTGATATGCGCAGATCATCAGTGACACGTTATGTGGACCGCTGTTAGAACATATGCCGAACAATTGCTGGACAAAGTGACACCCCTTCTATATGATGTGGTAATCATTGCTACTAGTACTGTTACAGAAATCCAATCCCGCATGGTCTTTACACCATGGGGATGTGAATACCAACACCAAGAAGGATATCCAACCAGCATCAATATATAAATACATAGAGAGACTCATGACACATTTAAGAGGGGTCTTTGAATGCGGGATAGGTAGTACAATACAAGGAATATAGACTCACATGGTATCTGAATGCAATATATACTACTCACATTGTGTAAAAATACGATCTAAATGTGTACCTATCGTGCATTTGAGGGGGGTCTGAAATGCACGATAGGTGTTAGGTGTGCCACGTGTGATATATGCGATGCCTGCCACCGGAATGCTAGATCATTGTTCCACTATATAACCGTTCTTTATTTTTGACATATGTTGGACTGGTGTCAAACAGCGAAACATTGGCCATGTGGATGTGTGACTTTCGACACAACAGTGTGGATGCTCCCTCTGTTTGACGTATGTTCGACTGTCGAACATAACGTCGAACATAGCATCCGCTGGGCCAAATGTGCTAATCTTATGGTGCAAAGCTCTTCTACATTCGACAATGCAGCGATACGCTGCGAGTAACCCTAACCTGGCTGACAGTCGAGCATAGTGTCGAACACAGGAGTAAACTTTGGATGTGAACTATTTGTCGCAAACACTGCTCCCGCCCCGCTGGGCAGTACCACAAACGACCCACTGTTGGAAGATGAAAAGCAAAGGTACAGTGGACCTTCTTCTGGTGACGCTGCTCCTCCACAAGGATGGGAGGTGAAGCATAAATTACACAGACAGGCTGACATAGAAATGCAAGGTCCTGCCACCTCTGGCGTGGCGATACTTGGCTCATAGTAAACGGTGGCCTAGGCCAAAGATCCAGATCCAACAGGATAAATATCCTGAAAAAGGTGTGTGAACCTTCCTGTCATGCCACTGAAACTGACCACTATCACTGCTCCTCTAGCGTGCAGCTGAGAGGGCTGCAATGGTCGTGCAGCTCATCAAATCTAGGAAACGTGGTATGTTGCACAGGGCTGCGTGTGAACAGAGGGGACACACTCCAGCGCTGGCCACCGGCGAGCTGCGTAGCATGTACAACCTCCGGCCGAGAAAGGGAAGGACCCATGTAGTGCTGCCAAAAAGGGGGAAATGGCAGTGACGAACCTTACTTACTCACCCACCGCCTCGATGAGTGATGGGACTCAATTTTCATACATGAATGTAAACTCTTTGTTCCTCAGTCATGCCTAGAATCAGAGTGTTCTCCATCCAAACGTCCTCAAGCCAAATACGTTCAACAGGCCGCGCTCCAGTCTTGCTGACGTGTTGGAAAGGAATGAATGAATGAATTTGTAGAAAAGACACTTTCTTTCCACAGTCGCTCACGGCAGGGGGGTAACAACAACAATGATATAAGGCTTGTATTGCCAACAGGTCCGTCTGCTCTTGTTGAGGTATGGAGGATTGTTAGCTCAGCACGAGCACCCCACCCACAGAGTATGCATACCAATCTTCGCAAGGGGGTACATCATGGTTTGGTTACGCATTTATGTATTTATATCAGAGGATTGTAGTGAATGCAACAACTAGTATGGCAAATACAGTATCCATTCTCATTCTCAGAACGTATGATCAACCCATTTAAGCTGGTCAGCGCACAAAGCCCACCACGATAGTGTTGACTCACGTTTTAGATCACTTAAGATGTTACTAACACCTGAAAACCAGCCACAAATACCCTACAAACCTACTATGGACCTGCTATGAACATACTACTGCGAACTTACTATGAACATACTACGAACACACTACGAACATACTACGAACACACTACGAACACACTACGAACACACTACGAACACACTATGAACGGACCACAAACCACTACGAACACACAGCAAACCTGCTGAGGGTGTTGAGCCATGTTATGGATCATTGTGAACAACCACACAAGATGCCACAAATACCTTACAAACATACTATGGACCAACTACGAACATATCTTCACCATGCCAAGGTGGGTCCTGTTGGCCTGTCACATGTGTTCATGTTTATGCATGAAATGTTCCCAGACTGCATATTCAACATATACTTCCAAGCTCGGACAATACACGGTTTCACTTTTGACCAAGCATACCTACCCATATCTGGAACCACGCAAAGTATTTATGACATCGAAGAGGCTACTAAGGGAGAGGTGACATGGAAGCCTCTGCTTGTGTTACAGTTTATTATCTGTCGCATTCTATGTCCTGTTGCTAAATACATAAATAAATGTGAGCCAGCACGGTTGAAAGAAATTGCGTAGGGGTTAACACCGCTCCCCCAAAATGACCAGACAGAACCGTTGTTCAGTATAGGGTGAGGATGGATGGATGGGCTAAGGGAGGCACTCAGCGATGAAACTGAAGTTAGCTCTGTTGATGGTAACGTAGTCTACAATGCCTGGCCGAACATTGCTTGTGTGTTTGGTTCCCATTCCTCACAAAAAATGACCCGCGGTTCTCTACAGGTCAATATCCCACAAACTGACAAGTGGTCCTGGGTCCATCGGATTCCCTTTCCGCATCTCATGGTATGCATCAGAAATGCTCCAAACCTTCATGATAACATCCAAGATATCCTTCGCCCGTGTCCGCTCACTCGTGAGTTCTTGCAAAACTGAGTGACCGGCGTTAATGCAATGCGTGTCGCCATCATCTTCCTGCACGTTGCAGATATCAATGCTGACGATCGAGCACATCGCTATGATCGTCCGCACGTAAAATCCTAGAGCAAGTGAGTGAATTCAAAGATACGTGTGTACTATCATCATTCATGACTCACTGCGGGTAGGGGCGTATTGCGGAAGCGTCACCGCCATCCGGTACACTTTTCGTAGTGTGCTGGCATAAGTGGCATTCTCTACTGCAATGCATGCCTTCCCATTTCCATCTCTTTTTAGATCAAAGGCAAGCGTGAACTCTGTGAGGTGCATGGTGTCATAGGTGAGGAAATGTCCACCAGACATAATGGTGGGCTCAGGCGTAAAGACCATATGGTTGATGCCGGGGGGTTGAATGCTGTGCATTACAGAGTGAGTGAGAATCGCAACAACAACCGTTTCGCGAGAGCGGCCGTTACTCACAGAACTGCTCCACGCTCCAGAAGGATTGTCCCTACCTTCACCCCTTTGTTGTATGTATCTGGGGCCATCGGAAGAGAATAGTATCTGTCCCAGGCTTTGGTGATGGCCGCCTGATCGTTCTGGTCCACTCCATCAAGGTGGATATAACCCCACATCTTTGAGCCTGTGCGTACATAGGAGAAGGTAAGCGTACCCCCAGCATCATGATGGGGATACGTCAGGAAGCATCCGTGGGTCATTGCATCCCAGCCAGCGGTTCGCCAGGTGTCGAACTGGGCTGCATGAGGACCCAGCATGTCTGTTTTCTTGCCTTCTGATGGTCTCCCATATGCATTTGCAGAAGGATAGCTTTCCGTGCACGTCATGTTCAGGGCTGCCATGTCATCTGCTAGCGATCTGGGGGATGGATGATATCATGTTAGCCAATTGCAGGTACCCAGTGGCGGAATCTAAACCCACCGGATAAAAGGTGGATACTCTGGGCTGAGCACCGGAAGGTCAAGGCAGTCAAAGCAAGCCTTGCCATCCTTGGCAGACTCGACAAATTCTGACAGAAGACCATGGGTGAGGTAGTCGTTATCCACCCGTTCCTCCGGTGTGCGCCTGAACTGCTTCTGCCTTTCCTTACCGTCTGAACATGCGCCTGTATTCATTACAGGTCTGAAACGAGTGAGAATGGGGCGTACCTTGCCAAGCCACCTCCTGAGTGATTGGGGCCCTATACTGTGCAATACTAGCGAGGTTAAATTCGACAACCTCACATGGCTCCCATCCCAACACCAGGACCGCGGTTCCCTGTGCAAGTGTCTGCCTGATCCTTTCCATGTCATGGCCCGTGGAATTGCGGTCGTGTGTTATTTGAACGACCATTGGTATTCCAGATGGCGTAGGCAGTGCAGCATGTGGGGCCTTTGCCATGAACTTCACTGCTTCGGTGTCCTATTGATCTATGTGCATCATTGCTGTACGTTATCACACTGGTAAACCCACCTTTTCACCAGTCCATGGCATGTATGTCTTCACATCGTGTGCAGACCATGACTGGCGCCTCCTTAGCTTCTGCCCTGCTGGCCCCTTCCACTTCATCAAACGGTGATACTCTGGGATGTCGATGTGTTTCCATGCGCACGATGAACGAGGAACAATGTTCATACTCACTCTTTTCCAGTTCATCATCTGCCATATCGTCCACGCCTGCCATATTTCCTGTCTCTGTGGGTGTTGCTGGCATCCGGTAGTCCGCCTCCATTGATGGCAGAGCAGGTAGCAAGTCGCTCAGGTCGATTGCAGAGTTTTTCCGCTGCACGGGCTGTTCTGACTGTGCAGGCTTGTCGGCGTAATCCATATATAGGTCTTCCTCAACTTCGACCTTTCTCTCTACCTCTCTCAACCTTTTCTTCGCCGTGGCCTTTCGTGATGCCTTTGCCTTGGCCACGGATGCCGTCGGGGCAGTCTTTGTATTATGGCGCGATCGCTTACGATGAGGAGACGAATCAAGAGCTTCTTCTGCAGCTCTCTTCCGCGGTGGCGCGAGTGAAGTAACTGGAAAGTAGTAGTTACAGTCTGCAGATATGAGCTCTACAATAGCCGCAATGTCTCCAGGCTGTTCCTCAGGTGGTGGAGTGATATCCGTTCCCAGGGGAACATAGCGCAAGCCCTGGACTTGGCATACCTGTGGGCGGACTGATATATCAAGCATCTCCAGAATGGGCTCGCCGTCTTTGGCATTCCAAAGTTCCCATGAAGAACCACTGTAGATGTTGATCTTACGATCTGCCTTGTTGGCTCCAAGGTAAATGTAGACATCACCCGCGTATGCGGTCAATGTGCTGGAGTCAAGAGGCATGTTGTTTATGAATACCTCGTATGAGGCTTGATCTCCGTTCAATACAGCGGTCTTGACGTGTCTGTACATTTCGGTTCCTTATTTCTGGTTGGAGACAGGGAAGCTGTTGGAGATGTGGATGAGGGCAAGGGCGTTTGGATGGATTGTCTGTAGTGCCGTTCATCTTAAATAGCATCGTGGTGTCCAGACTTACGTAATTATGGGCTCAGCCGAAATGGAGAACAATGGTATGTACAACACAAAGCAGTCAGTCACGTTATTATTGGTCACGATCGGCGGAAATCTTGAAACCAAAAACCAAGAGGATAAACGACTGGCTTTCTCAGTCTGCTATGATACTACTTCCAGGCATGCTTTAGTAGCATATAATATGTTCGTAATAAATATGTTCCTAGTTCATCCGTACTGTTAGGTGTGCTTTTGTAGGGTGAACGATACTGTCCTTCTGCCCATTTGATTATCCCAACTCACCTGTGGCTACCCGGTTAAGTATACCAAAAAGTCCCCAAGGTGTACCAAAAGGTATAGCAAGACTGATCCAATCTTGCATGTCAGCACATTCATCCATGGTCATAACCAAAGCCAAAAGGATGAGAGCACGTTAGTAAAAACACATTACGAACACCTACGAACACCTAATATTCTCCCCAGGCGCCAGAGTGTGGCACGTGGAGGAGAATATCACAATAGGCTTTAATGCCCTAGAGGGACAGAAAGAGGACTCATAACCTAATTACAGAAAGGGTATAAAATTCACCATAAATCAGTCTTTGCAGTATATGTTCAGCACGACGCATGTTGTGTATACCCATATTAAATGGAATTCAGCTCATTCCATGCATGTCCTTGAACGCCTTTCACACAACTGGCACACGTTTTACATCACATTCAGCATACCTCATTTTGTTCAGCATTTCTTCGAGGTGTGTTCGGTGATTGTTTGGTACAATCCATCCGG
>JBBPLN010000470.1:0-19720 GCA_038089815.1 Sutorius eximius | reverse complement strand
TCATGCCATACCTCTATCATACGAGCCGGACGGGGAGGACATGCGACCCGATTTCCTTTTATTGCCTATTGAAGCGTTCGACGAATCGGACGGTTACAAGACCGTCGATCCGAGGTACATAAACTTTACGGCCTCGCGGCTCGTTGGAGAGTCGAAGAACAAGGACCTTGCCGCCAGCGTCGACTAGATACAACGGTACGCCCGGGGCCTGAAACGGGCGCAACCGTGGGTTTATTACGTCCTCGGGATGACGATCATGAAGGACAAGGCGGTGTTCTTGCGTGGAGAGGGGAGCGGGACGGAACGTCTGGATCTTATGCTTTCGGATGGTCGTGGCTGCATCGAGCTCATACGAATCCTGCTTGGTCTCGCATTGGCGGATAAGGTCAACCTCGGTCAGAACCCGGACGTGGTACTGGGCAAGAGGGAACTGGCGTGCATGGCGAACAACGTTGGCCACCATTCGGCGGCGTCCAGGGTGCAACACGCCAGCCAAGTGCAGGCGTATTCGGTGCCGAATCCTCTTCCACAGGTGGCAATCTCCAAAGCTGGATCAAAAGCCCACAGCGCCTCTGCTGTCGCTTTCCAGCGTACAGTCGTATCTTCGACATTCTCAAAGAGGGCTTATTCCGAAATCTCGGATGGGGGTGACGAGGGGACGGAATCGAAAAGACCCAGGACGGACAAGAAGGCCGCCAAAGAAGTGGATCGTTTCGTCTTCTTCCCTCTCATGCTGTACGATTACGAATGTCTGGGGGTCTTGTTCACGGCGTGCTCGATCCGTGGCAGGGGCACGACCGTGTTTTGTGTCGTGAATTTCGAGAAGTATCCCAAGAAACGTTTGGCGTTGAAAATGGCATGGCAAGATCTCGGGCGTGTTGCGGAGCAGGATGCAGTTATGGCTCATCTGGTGAGCAAAGGAACTCACCCTAATATGATTGTTCCGTTCGAGTACGCTACTCTTCCCGTGGCAACGAAACGAACTGCTGACGCGTACCCAGGGCGTTCAAGGTAGAGAGGAATGGGAAGGCGTGTGATACGCTTGGTGCGATCCGGGGTTTTAGTGACGAGCAGATCGGCAAGCTGGGTGTGGAGAACCGTGTGTTGACAGTCTCCGTCTCTGATTTGAAGCGTCCGGTGAAGTACTTCTGGGGTGTGCATGACTTTGTACGAGGGTTACGAGGTGCATTGTTAGGTATGTCTGTCCATCTTTGGGCAGGAACGGTGTGCTGACGTGACGGCATTGAAGGGCACGAATACCTCACGACGATCGGGATTCTGCATCGTGATATCAGCGAAAACAATATCGTTCTCGGTCTTCGTCCCGGGGATGAGAGAGGATATTTGATCGACCTCGACATGGCTACCTTGCAGGAGGCTGAAGATCCTACGCCGGATTCACCAGCTAAATCCCGTGCCCCACTCTTTCTGAGAGGAACCGTGGCAGCGTCTCCCACTCCTCACCTCCCCAGTAACACACTACCTCGAACTGCGAGGGGACTACGAACTGTATGTACTCCGCCGATGTACTGTTGATATCAACTTACACCCATACCAGGGTACTTTCCCTTATATTTCGTACAACGTCCTTCGCGGTGGCCGGCATACCCATTTTGATGATGTGGAATCCTTCCTCTACGTGCTCTTGTTGTTCTTTTTTTCCTATGCAGGTCCCCTTTCCGATACGGAGTTGTGTCAAGCCGACAAGATTGGCTTTGTTCAACCCATTGGCTCTGGTCGTCTCTCCCATATGAGAAATTGGCCGAAACGGTACGCAAAGTGGGTGGACGGAGATCCGGACAACGCTGCCAATCACAAACTCGCTGTTATCACGACGGAAAGTGGTGCAACCGAAATCATCGAAAGCCACGAATTCGTGCATTGTCTAGAGAATAATTGGCCGCGGGATCTGCATACCCCCATCTCTAACTTGATCGAGGGTTGTTTCACGACATTCTGGAATAGCACATCTCGCACACGCACCAAGGACTCACGAACAGAGGTATCACATGCTGCATTCATCAGCATACTTGACGCTTGGCTAAACATGTACTCCTACCTCGAGGATCAGTTTTCTAACTGCCCTTTCGACGAAGGTATGTTTACGGTTTCATTCCCGCAAGGAACATGGTTTTCTCACTGCATTCGTATCTGTTCCAGCATCTAAGACAGAGTCATCGTGAGGGATTCGTTGCCTGGGTAAATATCCATCGAGCGTAGACTTTGCTTCGGAATGTTGGTATTTGTTTGGTTCATAGTGCAGATCCCCGCTAGCATTTTCGATCGACAGCTCCACTGCCAAGCTTGTTCTCTTTGCTTCCACTTTGAACATCCCTCCATAAGTACCGGGAGGATGCATGATAGAGGCTAGGGACACGTGGAGAATAGGGAATAGTAATATTACATATTCCAGAACAAGACCTCTCATGCTGTGTGGTGTACAACGGTATGGTAATCGAAGAGTCTACCGTTCGTTTCCTGTGAGTAGCCGCTATGAGGGCACAAGTTGCGGAAGATAACCGAAGCAGGTTTACCTATTGGGGGAAGGGAGGCAGAGCTGGTGCATCCGAGCCGCCGCTGGGGATGGTTCTAAGTCTGCAGCACCATCTAGCAAAGTAACAGTCGAACCAACTTCACTATATTTTTTCGCTTTCTATTTCATTCCCTTTCCTTCCCCCAAGAGTCTCTCCCGCATGCCACTTGCTTTGCCTTTTGTAGGTGGCCGTCGAGGTGGAGCTGGGGCTGTTTCGTCAACTCGCTAGCTAAACAGAAACCCCAACTGGATACCTTTGGAAGCTCCAAATGCATCCGCATCTTCGGCTTCAAGCGTATCGCTCGGCGCTTCCTGTTCCACTTGTTTTGGCGCCGAGAAAGAAGCAAACGGCGAGGCCGCTGGTTGCGGCTCGGGGAGGGATCGGGTCCTCAACAGTCTCGCATGAATTCCAACAACGATATCAGCCCCATGAGGAAGCTGCTTGTTGGCGATTCGCTTTGCGAGGGACGGGAAATCCGCAACGACTGGAGGTGATCCGATATGGGAATACAATACATCGAGTTCCATCTCGAGTAGCTGCGGATGCCTACAGCCAGCTTGGTAAGCGGACCGCTCGTGAATCGAGAGCTGATCTCATCAGAACGCACCTGGAGACGAGGGTGCACGAGAGTTCTCTGAAAATGTTGTGTTCTGTGAGGTTGCTCCGAATGTAGGAGAAAGCTTCGTCACGAAGCTCATCCAGCCCAACCTAAGGTGAGTTTTCAATCGGTAATTCTGTTTCGTCATGACGCACGCGAACCTTGCAGGCAAGACGATACATAGACTTGGCAGAACACCTTGGTTCGTCTAGAGGACTCGTCGAAGATTCACGAGGAAATCCATCGTGTGTCGCGGAAGTGAGCGGCGCGAAGTTGTACCGGTCAGTGTACAGGTAATTCAACAGCGTATACCACCTAAGCCTTGAACGTCACTCATCCGGACAAAGGGAGCGTGCTGCCACGAACTTACGTTTGGAATGCAGTATCTTTGACAAGGACATGCCGACTTCCCAGCGTCCGCAAGCGCATGGCGGTCTGATTTACCGGCGCCTTGTCACGCGTCTCCTCAGGTTGAACCGCGGTCTCGTTGCTCGCCACGGATCCGGCTCTGTCCTTGCTCATAGAGAACGGCTCATCTACTGCCGGTTGCTCCGGACTTATGACGAACATATCAGAGCTATCTGACTCGGATCCATCGTCAATCAATCTAACCATACACATCAGCTGGCGGTCAAACGGATAATGGTACGATTCACTCATCGCCGTCCTTGGACCGCATTTTATTGCTGCTTTTAGCACGTTTCTTGGAAGGTGACTTTGATGGTGTCACAGGCTTATCGTTTACGGTAGGAACAGGATCGTTGCAATCATCGAGATCACTGTCGCTTTCATAGCCATAATCATCAATGAGCGCATTACTCGGGACGTCGGTATCATCCACAAGATCGATCAACGAAGGATCAGAAGGGTTGACATCCGAGCTCAACACTGCGCCACTCATACATAAATGCAATGATCATCTCGTCGTATCAAATATCACTCACGGTCCAAAAAGTATTGTGAGCTTTTAGCCAGAAGAACATTATTTGTGCAAAGGACACAGGGCTTCACGACTCGACGCGATGGTACAGATCGCGCAGAGTAGAGGTGGAACTGGGTGTTGACGAGTTCTTCTCCGAGAAGCGCCTTTCTCAGAAATTCTTCTATACGGTCTTGTTTGTCGGGAGCCGGCGCCATACGAGAGTCCTGGTGATAGGGGATGACGGGAGAAAGGCAACTGCCAATGCATTTCAGAGTCGTGGACGCTCCTCGAACTCGTGCCGGTGACTACTGGGACTCCTGGGCCTCGTGTTCGACGGCCTAGATTCGTGTCTCATCGATATCCCTGATGCGCGCGATACCCATATGGGCAGGACTGCCGACCCAACCCCGAAGATGCTGCTACTTGAGAAAAAGATAATTAAGAGACCCGCTTTTAGACATAACCCTGCGTGCTTTTTGAATGATGTGCAACGCCTACAAGCCATCGCACCGCATGACTGGAGGGCTATACTGTTTGCTATTCATTAAGATGTCGATTGCACAGGATCAGCCATCCTTCGATTGTCATTGATCCAACTATCATTGTTTCGATCAAAACGATTGTCTACGCACAGGAGAGGAGAGCACCGAGGTGGTATATAGTGGCTACACTGGAACGAGAACAAACAGCCGAGACGAGCAGGCTCATAGTAAGGCTACAACTGGGAGTGTGACAGGGACATAGCTTGAATGGTGGGATGGTCCAGCCGAGGGAGAAAAGATGGGGTCCGAAAGCGGGATCAGGAATACATGCGTTATAGACAAAGGCGCCAAGTGACGAGTCGTAATGAAGAGGCAAGCAACCGATTAAAAACAAAGTAACCGATGTAGAGATACAGCAATAAAGAAAAGATGCAACACATCCATGAGTGGTTGGTATGGGAATGGGGTATCGGTTTGCCGTACGCCAACGGTTCAGATGAGTCGGCCGAAGAGCGGTTTCGTAAACGGGGGTCCAGGTCCACGGGCGGATCAAAACCCTTCCATGCCAGTAAACGTGCCGTCAAATATCTCGAATCCTGGGATGTGCATCTGCTGATCTGCACCAGCAACTGCAATGGCAGGAACACCGAGGTGCTGCGTTGCCAGGGGGATCGGCTGTCCGCGGACTTGGCTGAGTGGGACCTTCCCCTCGAAGGCCTGGCAAGAGGAAGCAATCTCATGCCACATATCAAACGAGAGCTCTTCAGGAACGTGCTGCGGCTGTGGTGCGATGACAGGAAGACTGAGATCTGATCGAGCGGGAGATCCACTGTAGCTCGACGAAGGTGCGGAGTTGGGAAACTCCAGCGGAGCTTGGTTCCATGACGTGGCAGTGGTCGTGACGGGGTTTGAGTGCTGAAGATGTACTTGAGTGGCGGTCATACAATCCATGGAGAGCGACAGGTCTTCGGGTGAAATGGAATCCATTGGTGCAAGATTGAACGATGCAGACGCAATATATGGCGCAGGGTTACAGAACATGGCATTGAAGTTCTGTGGAAAGGAATGAATATATCATATACAACCAAAACAAAGAAATACGAACCGTGGCAGCAGGCTCCCCAGGTCCAGCAGGGAATCCAAAGTTGTTCAAGAACGTTTCTTCAAACAGGCTTGTATTGACTTCCGGAAGTGGCGATTCATCGCTCTGGAGCGACGATTGGGAGGGAGGATAGAACCCCGGTGCGGGAACAGAGGGGAACATTGGGATATCGTCCACCCCCCAGGAAGTCCTTCCGAAGTGAGGCAACGCGCTCGACGGACGGCGTTGCCCAATGATCATACGGGCATTCCGCGAGATGTTGTTGACAGGCGAAGCCGAGCGTGAGGCCGACGCAAAGAATGACACAGATGGAAGTGCGATTGGGTGGAAGCGCGAGTCAGGGAGAGGGACAGAGGAGGGCCGACGAAGAGGGTAGAAGGGCTGTTGCGCCAACTGGGGCACAGGGGCAACTACCTTCTTCTCGTCCAACCTGCGAATAGCATAGGCAAGCTCGTCGCCCTTCATGCCCTCGAGCAACAACTGGGCTACTTCCTCGCACCGTCTCTCATCCTCGGGCGTTGGGTTAGATTTTTCCTTCTTCTTGGCCTTGTTCTTGTTGTGCACAGGCCTGAAACGGTAGCCCGGGTATCGAATGGAGTGGGCCTCTTTCTCCTGCTTGGCCTTAATCTCCCAGATGCGCTTCTCATCGAGGGCAAGGGCGCGCCAGCAGTTGCCGATAATCTTTGACAATGAACCATGATTGGTCTCGATCGATCCAGGAACATGTTTCTGTCTAACGAAATCCGCTCGGAAGAGCATGAACGCATTTGGCGGACGGGGAATGTAACCAAGCGACCTGCGCTTGCCGGGAGGAGCACGCCTCTTCGAGGCCGGGTTCGACGGTTGTTCTGACGGAGGGAAAAGCTGTGCGTCGGGGGATAGCGAGACGTCGTCAGGGGTGTCGAGAGCTGGATCATCAGATTCCTTGTAGGTGCCTGGAGTGACGTTGGGAGCGAACGTTACAGAACGTGGTGATGGTGATGCGCCATAGATGCCTGGTTTTATGAGGTCGGCTGCAGGGAACAGATCAAAGCTTAGGAGAGAGGGGCGCGTAAGATGGTAGAACACTTACAAGTTGGACTTGCGAAAGCGGACGGACGACGTCCAATGGAATAGCGGCCATGAATTCGGGACGGGGGCATGATTGACAAGATCTATTCAAGAATCTACACGGGATGGGTCCGAAAGGACGACCGAAAGAGCGAGACAAAAGGGAGCGGGCGGAGAAGGTTGCACGAGGGGGCACAGAACAAAAAGCGCTATTGTTCTGTTCCTACCTTATATCAGCCGCCAGCTGACAGGGAAAACCGGCTGAAAAAATGTCCCACCAAGAAAACCGGTTATGGGCGCACCTGAGATCAGGACCCGGAAAACCGCACTTGCCACGCCTTGGCTATTTTACGGTGCACGGCGTGCGGCGATGCACAATTTCCGGGTGATAGCGCCCACTTTTTTGATACGGTGGTGCACGAAGTCCAACCTGGCAGCTGTGCTGATTTTGTCCGTTTGTTTATGCCTCAAAACGGAAGCTCGTTTATCTACCCTTTATGGTAAGCCTTGTGATGCAGGACGCGTTCCCATCGCTGTATGTAATTTGAACGTCCGTCTCGCGCGATGGTCAGAGACGTTTTGTGCAGGGATTTCATCTAGATGGGCCAACTCGCGCGGGTTTTCGGAGGTGCACAGAGAAAGTGGCCCAACCAACTTTGTCGTCCTACGTGGTCTCGAATCTCGTCACCCTCCCCCATCGGCTTTTGGGGGGATCACGCGAAGCATGGAACGGGGTAATAACTTTCGGCACGAGGTCCGTGTGGAGCATGCAGTCTCACCTCACTCCAACACCTTCCATCTCACTCATTACGAAACTCTCCATCGAACGCCGCCAACGACAGTTTGGGAGCACGTCCAGGGACGCACCCCAGATGGCCCATACCGATTCTCCGTGATCGTCGGTCGTCCACGTCTGCTCCGTACGTGGACGTTCTGTAAGTGAACGACATTGAACGATATCAGCATGCTGCGTGCAAAGCGGAGCATAACTCACTGCAAGGGATGGCCTTTATCTCGGTATTTTCAGCAAGCGAAGGAAGTGTTAGATCCGTGCGTGGTAGCGATACGCCACGAAATGATGCGCGCGTGGGTCGAGACCCTCCGTAAGCACACAGTCCATGTCGGGATTCTCACTGGTTCCCGCGTTTTCCCCCGGATCCCTGGGACTTTCTCCCTCTCATAGCCAAGCCAGCGAAGGATATTTTCCCCCTCCCAATAATCGGGATACAATATTTATTGCGACGTCTGATTCTCACATGGTGTCCTTGCCCCTGTTGACTCCCAACGATTTATCGATCATGAAATTACATTACGTGGCGACCGCATTGTAGCGGCCTCGAGCACAGGTCGTCAATCGACTCGGCCGCAGGAAGCCTAACTGACGCCATGAACAGGGGTACAGGGTACACCCCATGCCTGATCTGTTGTAGTCAATCATGAATCAGTCACATTTATCCGACAGGGTTCGACATGCCTCTTAGACTATGAACTTCGCGGGTATCAGCAGTGCAATGTATGTCCATTCTATCACATCAGCCTCGAGGATAATAATGTATCAAGTCAGTCCACTGACATGCCTTGTTTTCTTCCATGGACAGTACTGCTACCCATTTCCGGCCCGGACCCCATGTCATCCTGGGGGGAAGACGTATATATGATCTAACTCACTATCAACTCATGTGCAGCAAATGAGAAACACGATGAGCCGATCACTCGGGTCCTTAGGCCAAAAAATTGTTCACCCTTTTATTACGAATCCGAAAATGACCCCATCTCGACCTGCGAGATCGTACTTGCGCCTCGGACCTGATGCAATGCTATACCCAACACTGACTCGTCCCACTATCGATTTTACGTCGGTAGCCGACCGTCTCTTGTGTGGCAGACCACGATCAAGTTGATCTTACCAACCACACCTGGTTCTTGAGGAACAGTTCTGGGCGGAACACGAGTGATGGAGCGAGCAGGTGCCAGTGATCTATCTGCGCGGCTTGTCGTCTTCTCAGCCTCATGCCCGTTCACGAACTGATGAAACGCAACACCCACTACAGATCGACGTTTGTGCCATACGTGGCTCTTCCGTCGGCTCACATATCGTGAATTTCACTTCGGTACCCGTCCGCCCCCGGCGTGGCGCACCGCCTCAAGCCTACACGATCTCGTCCAGCAGCCGACGTTGCTACCCGGGTTCTACACGGTAAAATACGAGCCACGTTCACTTGGACGGTGGCCCCGCATAACGCCTCACCGCAAATCGCCCCTGTCCGCGCTGCCGTGCGGACTATGACGTGCACGTGAAATGCACCGCAGCCAACCTCACAGGATCGGAACCAGGTGGATAGCGTCGACGCTTGGACAACTTGAATCACCGCGATCTAGTGTACATGCGAAACTCCTATAAATAATTTCAAACTCGTGGGTCTCGTTCGCAAAGTCATAATCGGGTGAGGCTTAGGGTACGGGGTTGTTGACTTACACTGGTGCGTTCGAGTTTCGTGGAATCGTCTGCGTCATCTCCGAGGTAGCCCGCGATTGAAAAAGGCTATAGCAGCGCAAGAGCCACCGGTGATATGTACACCATATGACTCATGGTTTTCATCGGTGTTGGGACACCAGCGAGGGCGTAACTACACGACCCACGCCTCTTCCGATTCGTGATGATATCTTTCATCAGATGGTCGATCGCAACGACTCGGATCCAGGCGCCAAAGAGTAAACCTTCCTCGGACACGCTGGAATACCGCGGTTGCAGAAAATGGTATCGAAAGATCCGAATTTCAAGGCCGCTCCACTGGTGTCTGTGTCGCCTCACACCTGGCAAACGCGGAACCAGTGCGTACGAACTCATGGCCACGTTTCATGCTCCATCCTGCAGACGCCCATCAAGCCTGTCGTAGAGGTCATCTCAGACGGTGAGCTGTGTTGATCTATGAGTCTCCTGTACGTTTCACAGTCGTACGCACGGCCAGCTGGCGTCTGGCTTGTCAGGTACGATCTCGCATCGCTATCCTGCAGCGGTCAGGGGGACATGTTGCAATAATAGACTTGAAAGATCACAAACATTTCGGGTATCAATCGGTGGGTGCATTTTCGTCCCCTACTATATTACCATGAAGAAGACGATGAAATATCAGCTGGTTGAAGTTGAATTGTGTGCCCGGATCACTACCCATTTCCGACCTCTCGGAACATGACGTGAGGCCCAGGGTCTCCAGATCATCTTGATGGAAGAAGTGCGCACGAACCGAGATCATCAAACAATCCTAGGTCGCGGCCCTTGCTTCGCGGGTAAACACGCTGCATCCGATCGCTTCCGATCTCTAGGCAAACATCCATTTTCCACTCTCCCCTTTCCGCGAATTCGAAAACCAACTCATTGAGGTTGAGGTGTGACACAGTGCCTGAACCACGGGCCGAACACGCGCACTGATGCACAACGTTGCACCGCGATCGACGTTTGCACCATAGGTAGTCTTTGTGATCTACCGTCAGTTTTATGTACGTCGGGAGTCATCTATCTCAGGCTCCAGTGCGACAGTGCGAAGCCAGCAGACCGAGGAGCACGAACATCCATGGATTCATTCGACGTCGGGAGTCTCTTTTCGTCGCCCCGTGTTCGTTCACGGACTGATACAGGTCGACGCTTGATCGTAAATTTGTATTCGTTTATCTGCCGTCAATTTTACGTCGCTACTTGTCCGCCCCAGGCGTGGCACGTTACACTCGTGTTCATTCTGCCAACCTCACGAAATCCTCGAGGGATGGTTCGGGGGAAACGAATGCCAATTCGATCGATGTCACATCTCGTCTCCTTGTTTCATGTTTGTTCACCCAAAGACAGATCTAGACACGCAGGCATCGCCTCAAGTGAATCAAATCCACATTTGACGCGCGATCGCCGGGAACGACAAGAGGAATGCCCGACATAGTTTCCAGATCGATGTTTGCGCCGTACGTGTTCCCGTGCTCCCAGTCGGTCTATCCACCGTCAATTTTACGTCGGTGGTCGCCCCCGGCGTGGCACGCCATCATTACTCGTGTTCATTCTACCAACCTCACGAAATCCTCGAGGGATGGTTCGGGGGAAACGAGTGTGCATTCGATCGATGTCACATCTCGTCTCCTCGATTCATGTTTGTTCACTTCACCCAAAGACAGATACGCAGGCATCGCCTCAAGTGAATCAAACCCACATTTGACGCGCGATCGCTGGTAACGGTAAGGTAATACTCATCGCTTCCAGATCTATGTTTGCGCCGTACGTGTTCCCGTGCTCCCCGTCGGTGGTCGCCCGTCTCCCGCGTGGCACGCTATACTCGTGTTGATCTCACCAACCGCACGAAAACCTCGAGGAAACGAAGGAGGCGTGAGTTATCATCTCATTTTCGTCGCTCTGCATTTGTTCAAGGCCGTCCGCATGATCGCATGATCACCTTGAGCCCACAGGGATCCGTGCGGGGGTCGACCTTGATGTCTGCATTTTTCTGGTGAAGGAAGTCCAAGTGATGTTATTCAGATCGGTCGAATCAATCATCGCCTCTAGCCCACGCAAACGCATGTGTCGGGATGATGTATGTTACACATGTGAAACTTAATCTGTGTTATTAAATCATAGGGGTAATGCCATCAACGTCCATTCCTATTGCTTAACGCGTCGTAGTTTCATAGATAGCAAGCCGAGCCCCTCGATGTCGTTGGTGATTGCACATTTGTAGGCCGCTATACGAGGGATTTTACAGTGTTGAGCCTGTAAGCAGTACAAGTAGGGGTTTCATGCGACCGGGCGGTAGTAGCCTGGACGCCAGTCGCGACTACGGGGACCTCAGGGCACGGGGTTTTCTTCTGCGCAAAGTTTGCCTATTTTACTGCGATACTGGCTATCTGAAACCAAACGTCTACATAATCTCCGTGCCGACGATCGATTAAATGGAAAGTCGTAATCCCTATGAACAGTAACATCGGAAAGCCTCTGATGGTTCACGCACATCAGCATCATCGGCGTTGGCACACGTCCGATAAGGTCAAACGCGCACACGAGGCGCGCAACGCCCTCCAGACACCCGTTTATTTATGATAGATATCAAACATATCAGACGGCCGATCACGGTGATCCAGATGTCGATGCTGTGTGAGAGAGCAAACCTTCCCGGGAGCCCGGGACGCGTTGGAACCGGGCACACCGCACCGTGAGCGAGGTGATAAGAATGGCTATGCGTGTACCCGGTCGTGAATCGCGGTGGCAAGTTTGTGGATATGACGTGGTGCGGTGGTGGCTGGAGAAAGGACATAGGGCGGCGACAACGTCGGGCCCGTGTCCAAGATATACCTATCATATTGTTGAATACGTATGGTAACGAGGGGGACCGCGAGACTGTCTCCTCCACCTCGATTATTTCAGAGAGTTGATGGCGACGATCCAAGTGTTGATGTATGATGCTAGCCAAAGGGAGACACAACATGACCCACTCTGGACCCCGCCAGCCGGCGGGCAGCTGGTTGTGATCGGTGATGCCATGGTGCAGGAACACCAAGGGTTCACGCCTCGTGGTTTCGTACCGTCTCGCGGCAGCTCGGGGTCCCCCCGGTTCCTCGAGCGGGTACAGAAGGGGGGAGGGGGGGAACACGTTCATATTGTTAACGATAAACATGCCAACATGCACAAGAAGCCCCTTGTCCCATCTGCTGACTCACGAAGCAACATGTCCGAGAAAGGAGGACACCTCAGAGTCCCGTCCATCCATGTCATGAGCAAGATGAACCAAATTCTCGAACGTGTATTGCCGCAGACACCACCCTCAGCTAGCCTGCCTCGGCTTGGTGAAAAAAAGCGCAGTCATCTGGTTAGCCACCCGCGACCTAAACATAACCGCGCATGCTTACCTTGACCTCCTCACCCGTTTTCCTGATCCAAACTGCCGGCCGCTCTGCCGTCTTCGCCCCCTCCTCTCCATCGTCCCATGTGTAACTCACACCGACCGCCAACCGGGAACCATCACAATTAAACGCGACAGAGGGAATCGACGCCCCGTGCTTGGGATACTGCCGCAACCGCTTCTTGACCTTGTGATCCCAGATGGACACCGTACCGTCAGAACCTGCAGACGCAAACGTGTTGTATCTATCCAAAATCGATTAGCATAACTTCACTGAATTTACATAGGGGAACCAGAGGGTGGACTGACACAGGATGGAACGCAAGTGCGTTCACGGGCCAGACATGGTCGACGTCGTCGATCGTCTGGCGGTGGCATTTAAACGCATATTTTTTGTCTTGGGCTTCCTGACTTGGGTCAAAGTACTCGACGCCAATACGGCCTTCGGCCGAGCCGATGGCATACCCTGCAACGTTACACGCGTTCAACACGCGCTCGAGCGACGCTGGCTGACCAACCTTGACCATCCGCCATGCACGCTAAACTCCGCGTCATAAACTTTAAACTACTCTCCCTCATTTGCGCCGGCTCGCTCATCTTGCGGATATCATAAATGTGGAACAGCCGACTTGCCATGGCTACCACGAGCGTATTATTTACGAGATCCAGGCAATACGCACGCTCAGGGAGAGAATGAGATGACACCTCGGCCGTCTCGACGCGTGGGTCCCAGAAGCGCAACGACTGGTCCCACGAGCCGGTGATGAGGACGTCTGCGCGACACGTGCATGGTTAGCGGGACGGCTGCGGAAACAGAAGACCCACTTTGTTCGCGGGAATAGCTCATGACGGATACCGCGTTTTCGTGTTGGCCTAGATAAGTGACTTTCTCCGTCGACAAATCATACCTAAAATCCGATCGTCCAACGCTCACACAAAAAAGGAAAAACCAACGTACTCTCGTACGCCCGTATCCAACCCTCCACTATACGCGCGCGTAGCATCTCCGAACGTACACGCAAGCACAGCAGCGCGGTGATCAAACTTTGCCTTTTGCTCGTTCGCAATCACATCGTAGAAGCGGACTGTCTAGACGACCCAATGAGCGAACGAATCCATCCGTGGAAACTCACTTTGAGCATACCGTGTCCCAGGAAGAGACCAACAAGTGATCAGGGTTCGTTGGCGAGAAACGGACCTGGGAGATGCTGTCAAACGGCGGCGAAGAGAGTTCAAAGTGGTCTGAAACAAGATCTTGAGCGTGCTCCTCGTCGTATAGAATACAATTGACTTGCCTGCCATGGTGAACGATCGCTATGGATATGTGTGTTGGCACAAGAAACACGACAACTCATCCTTGTGGCGCGACACAATACATGATCATGTGACCTATGCAATGCTTGTCCCCCGTTGCCTCCAGCAACTCGTCGCGAGGCCTTGTCAAGCCTCATAAAAGGTCTTTAAGAACCACCAGGGCACCGTTTGAACCCATTCGACACCTCCCAAGTTCTCCCAAAACTTTGCCGTTTTCTCACCCAACATTCAGACCAGTCCTTCATACGGAAGCAGCGTGGAAACGTCTTCTCGCTCGTGCAAATCTGCAGGTCTCCAAAGATATGCATTCTGCTGCGCAACCTCGATACATATTGCGTACCGTAATAAGGGATAAAAAGTTACAACAACAGGGTATCTCCGAGACAATGCCAGGGGGTGGTGCGCGAACAGGTACGTGAAATCGTCAACTGGGGCATAATCAAAAAAATGATGGGTAGATAGGTGACGCACGATAGCTAGTGTCGAAATGTGCACAGATGGCGGCGTGGGTGGATGTCATCGGGAACGGAATGCGTAAAGTCAGTGTGGGGGTTATGCACATGGAAAATATCACTACAACTAATCCAACAACAGGGTTATCCACAACTAAGCCAAGAGGAGCGCATGTTTTTCAAAGAATGAGAAAATGGTGAGTGGCAGCAGCGCGTGGGTATTTGTGGATGCAATGGTTGTGGGACTGAAAGGTGTTATACAGATGAGTCCGTTATGTGCGCGGAAGAGTCCAGGAAGAAACCAATGGACGCCAGCATGCATTGGACACAAGGGCTTAATATCCGTGGTGCGCAGCGAGCATACTTTCGAAATTGAAGAGCTGCTCGAACGCGTCTTGGCTCTGCGAATCGTTGGAGTATTGACCCGTTTCTATCACCATAGGGTCGTAGGGGCCATGCGTGTATCCAAGATTGAAAGTCCCAGATGGAGCAGATTGCAAAATTTCGTCGCCGCACCCGGGAAATCCAATCTCGACTGGTGGAATGGCGTTCATATCGAATTCGTCGCCCGCAAGCATTTGGTTTTGGCTGCCCCATCCACTGGCCGACTCCCAGGAACATGGTGGGTAACCGAACTGCATGTTGTCTGCGCAGAACGATCCAGGCTCCACTTGTAAACCGAGCTCGTCACATGGTGCCACAGGGTACGAAAAGTCGGCTGGCATGCAGTTCATTGGAGTAAACGTGGTCGATGCTGGCGATGACGGCCCGGATACGGAGCTGACTGTAGACGAAGGCGATCCCATTTGGTGAACGACCTGGTCCATCGACATGTCGGTCGGTATCGACAGAGGATGTGGGTTTTCGGGCATTCCATGGTAAAGGCCGGCCTATCGGAAACGATAAGCGACTGGTCTATTACAACCAAGCGAACGACTTACGTTGACTCCTGGGAAGACGTCTGGTGAAGAATATTGCTGGTGGGACATAGCAGTATTCGAAGCCACGAAATCGAACTGAGAAGACGAACTTGATCCGTGATCCGGATGTGATGCTCTCCGATTGATCATCGGTACCATTGATGGTGACGTCGGGCAAGAAGGCATGTAAAGTGATGGAATTTGGATGGTCTGGCGAGGTGGCGTAGGGGCCGAGGACGAGCGACCGTGGTTCTTGCCTACCACAGGCGCGCACAGGGGAAGGACGAACGAAATGCTGGTTTCCGAATCGCCTTCTTCGCCACGCTTCCCCTTCTTTCCCTTCCGGTCCTTGGTCCTTTGGGGTCGGTAGACGTAATTGGGATACATCTGCTCGTGCTCCTTCTTCTTCTCCTTGGCCAACTCCTCCCAGTACAGGCGCTCCTCGGGCGAAAGGGCCTTCCATTGTTGACTGATGGTTTTGGATAGGTCAGCCTGGCGCTGTTTCTTGGCTGGCCCGTCGAGAGCTGCAGCTTCTTCCTGGGCAGCTTGGCGGTCCTCGCAGCACTTTCTGCGGAATAGGATGAACGCATTCTCGGGACGCTTGATATAATCTTCGTCGCCCTTTTTAGGTCTGCGCTCGATATCGCTGCATATCGACGACTTGCGCCGTTTCTGCGATGATGATGGCGATGCGGGGAATGTCGAGAGTGACGTCGTCGTTGAGGGCGTCGTGGAGAACATGGATGTCGACGATGACGTGGTGCATGATGTTTCAGAGGGCGAAAATGGAGAAAGAGTGCGAACGAGCGTGGATTGCGGGCTGAGCGTGAGCTTCCGGAGATCTGGCTCAACGGGCGAGGCTGTTGGAGACGGGTAAGGACAGGTGTCGATTTGGTTGAAAGGGAAGGAGATGGCGCGCGGCGTCGGAGAAACGATTGCCAGGCATGGCGGTTGGATGGTGTCCGTAATCACCTCAAGTGCTGCCAAGGTGCGTGGTCAGGCACTGATCGGGGACGACGATGAACTGATGAGCGCGCGGGAGGACTTACATTGAGAAGGGGTATCGCGAGTGCGAAACGCAGGCATGATTGTCCTGAATAGCGAGGACGATGCACCACGGCTGCTAGGTGAGCAAACTCGTTCGGAAAAGGGGGGGATAGTGGGAGGGGAAGGGACGATGACGGCTTGAGTTTGAATAATGAGGTTTCGCTGGCGGGAACGAGGCTACTGACGGATGTCGTTGTCACACAAGCGCGATCGTAAAACAATTGGGCGGGTGGGGCACAAAAAGCGACAGACAATACCAACTACTCGTTATATACGTTCAATCAGAATGCGCATCGAAACCTAAACCTTGAGATGGGATGGCGGCAGGGGCAGGATACCCGATTTGTCTAAGAAGACCCGGATTGGTGAGACAATGAAGGGGAACTTGAGATGCACGCTTATCAAATCGATACCCATGCTTTGTCGCATGAGACCAATTTCGCATCCATTCCGTGAACAAATATCGTACAAACAATTTTCTTATTGTCTTTTCGCCGTTTTTGCCACCTTCCTCGGCCGGCGAAATTCCCAAGATATGCATCCGGTCGTCTTCTCCCAATTTCGCTAAAAATTCCGTATTATTTTTTCCCTCCTCCTTATCTGCAAAATCCAGATCCTGACTCGTTAAACTTGACACACGTAATACCTTCCATTTGGCCGCACCTCTTCCCGCGGCAGGACAACTGGTTCAGCCCAGATGAGTCTCCGCCGACGGCCCCGTTTGCTTGGATCGTTCTCTCCGATTCTTGCCTGGGTGGTTCCTTCCGTCCAATGGACCGGTCGTGCCACCCGATTTGCGCAGTAAAGACCCAACACAGCCATCTCGACATTCAACGTTCCTTTTTTGGGATATTGGACCCAACAGTCCGTCTCAGCCCTCCCAACGCGGTCGACGATAGCGAGGCCATCGAAAAAGAGTCCCTCCCCAGTTGCCAGCATCCATCTGGACCCTCCTCAAGTGGCTGTGGAGCCGCCGTTGTGATTTACCTTTGCGGCCATCCCTAATCGCTATCGTATCACCTCGCTAGCTCGGTAGTACTCGATGCCTCTCCCGATAGATACCGTTCGGGGGTTGGTCGCATCTCTTTCTATGTACCATATTCATCTCTTTGATAGTCCGATACCAACCGGGCTCCTTACGCGCCGCACTCCCGACCTTCCGTTGGTTGTGAAGATGTTCCGTAGGTGCTGTACAGCCCCGGTGACCTGGGCATTGGGCACGGAGTTTCGAAAGCAGGTCGACGTCATCAGGGGGTTGCTCGTCGTGCTGTATACAGTACTTGCAGCGCACAGCACCCCGGACTCCACTCCATGAACGCTTTCGTTAACAGGAGTGACGCCATATGCCCAAACATTCCCTCGATTATTTTTTCCGCTTTTTTTCCACCTCCGTCGTGCACGGCACTCGGCTCTTGCGTCCACCGGGTCAGTGGGTCATGGAAAAATGCGTCATTATTGGGATGAGGGAATGTGGGTTCCATAATGTACTCCATCGTATGTGGCGGATGATTGAGCGAAGCGCGCATACCCCGCCCTCGCGATTGCTCTCGCCTCATTCCATTGCATTCGCATTCCATCACGGAACCACGTGTGTTGCAATGGGCGTTTACCGCCGCGGACATTTCTCGTTCACTCTCAAGGAATCACCCATCGTTTACCAAAAAGAAAAACGATAAGGTACGTGTGAGAGAAAACATACCCCAACCGTGGCAAGTCGAGGGCGGATGCCGTAAACCCGGCGGGCCATCCGCAAAAAATTGTACCTCTCAATTCAAGGGTGTTGCAATGATGTTCCGCCCGTCGTCTCCTACAACGACCCATCGAAAGTCCCCCACAAAAGTCTAAATATGCCTCACTCGCTGCCTTGATCGGATTAATTCGGACTCTGTAATGTCTTGGGCGGTCCGAGTCTTGTGGCTTGAAACAATGAATGAACGGATCATCCTCGAGTGATATAAGTGATTTGGTTGACGTGTCGTATTCCAGGCCCAAGGCCCAACTGAAGCCGGGAGCTGTACAACTGTCAAATCGAATGTTCTTCTCCCCATTCCTCGCTGCGGGTGGATGAACCACAGGAGCGCGAAATATCAACCCTAGCCCACTCGTCCTTTGGCGAAGGATGGGTTCGGGACAGGGGTCATTCGGGTGAAACGCGATCAGGTACTACATCAAAAAAGTACAGCATTCGGCGTTCTTATCTCTCCGAAACGCGGAGGAACAGCAAGCCAAGCCGACAATCGATACGACTAGAGAAACCACAACACGAAGTGACGCCACATGAAACATATATCATACGTCATCCACGCACGGACGACTGTCGGGAATCACTGATAGTTCCGAATAAGAGGGGCCACCCTGGCATAGCCTCGTGATCGCGCAAACGTCCGTCAAGATCAAAGGCCCCACGTATCGGTTGACATCTCGCAAGGGCAATTCAGGTTTAGGGAGACCTGGGCTGGGAGAAGCACCAAGTTAGGCGGTCCGCAAATTGCGCATCACTGGCTCAACACCGCCTTTGACCGATCGATTTGAAATTGTCCGCGGGCGCTAGTAGAGGGGCTCGTCTGATCAAGAGCCACAAAGCTGATGGCGAAAACCCGACTATGGCAATAAGACCGCACAGACTAGGACAGCAGGAGGGGGTGCTCTATTTGCCGTGTGTGTGACCATTCTAAGAGGATGGAGAGAGGGACCGATTGCGCACAAGACGCCGCGCCACGAGGTGGATCCCAGTTTCCTAGACGAGTTAGAAAAACCTCCCGGTAAAATAAGATCGCACGATGTGCTTGACAGGTGACACCGTTCGACGTGCAGCGGAGGGGCGCGTCACAGCCCCGACCTACCCTGCACGCAAGAAGAACGCGTGTCAAGTGACGTGGCTGTGCCTGAAAGCGGAAACCACGAGGCGATAGTACGGCCAACCGCTCTAGGATCGGGAGTCCTCGGATAATCGCGATTGAAAGAGGGGTCTTTCCAGAAACCGTGGGTGGGGGGAGGGAGAGCGGGCGAGTGGCGGCCATTCTTAACACGTGGTACTACTATCTACCCGTTCATCCCGTATCTGCACGATAGGCTTCATCACCGTCCCATCGCAGCGCGTGGTGTAAGCGTCATATCGTGACCATGGTCGACCTGCATGTAGACGTGGCCATACGAGAACAATGAGGAAGCGTGCTCCGCAGAGCGAACGATCGCGATGCGGGTGATCATATCTTACACCTACATCGGACAGTCAATCGCTTCATGAATGGTCTGTTCGGCGATAAGGCGTCTATGGCGCTGAGACATCTTACCCCCTTTGGACGGGGAATGCCAAATTCTACGCCTCGTGTCGGCCCCCCCCCCATCGTGGGTAACTTTGTCCCGACAGACTGGGAACGGACCCAGACGTCGCAGGAGGAGGTGAGATGATGACTTCTCAACGGG
>JBBPLN010000469.1:0-19761 GCA_038089815.1 Sutorius eximius | reverse complement strand
AAATTGTATGCGGACTGCAACCCCTACCACTACCACCACCACTACCGCAGCAGCAACAACAACACCGTTGAACCGCAGCACGCAATTTCGCGGTCGGGGGAAGTACGGCACGGCCCACGCGCCTTGGTTTCAAGAAGCACGCACCGTGCTGGAATTGGATCCATGTCGAATCGCGACCTGATTTGGTGTCAGTGAAATGCGAGTTGTGCAGCCTCGGTCGTGACGTCGGAAGGTCGTGGAACGCGGGGCATGCAGCAGAGACCATGGCGTGAAGGAACCGTATATTGTATGTCCATCGCATGCAGTATACGTCCCTGCCTGTGCAAGATCACATCGCAAGTCGTGACCTTGTATCAACATGGACACCATGCGTGATACGTACGTCGACCGAGCAGTGCCACAGCTGACTCTGTACATCGTACCACCAGGTTCAGAGGGATGACAACGGCCACAATACTTCGAGTCGATCCGCGCGCCCTCACGCCGCGGCATGGTGCCACAAAGGCATTGGTAGTACGTACTTGCCACGTCGTAGCCGCCGCACTAGTCCCACCAACCAGACTCCGTTCCTTACCGCCGGTTGCCGAGCACGTTGCACCAGGACAAGCTGAACTCTCCCAGACATATCGCCGCACTATGGCCTCCGCCGTCCCTTAAACTTGGTACTACACGAAATCCGAGCTAGAAGTGCCGGACGGCGGCCGCTGACGTGCTGTGCTCCCAGGCTGCAACCTACATGGGATCCGAGAACCTCAGGACAGGACCGGGTCGTCCATGCGAATCCGCCGCGAGTCTGTCATGCCTACCCAGCTACTCTCCTTTCCCGTTGTCCTGTTCGACTTGGCCGCGGGAGACCTGACCCATTGTCAAGCCAACGACTCCAACCCGGCTGGCCACGACGTACTTGGCATTTAGTCGGCTGACAGATCTCGATGCTAAGAATCCCACTCTTGTGCCGTGTAGTTCAATTGGCTCGCGTAGAGCCAGAGATCGACCCACTGGTTTTGTTGGTCCGCCGGGTCATACAACACCCGATCCTGTCCTCTGTATCACAGCATCAGCAGGGCGATCTAAATCCCAACGATATTCCAGTGCTGCTGGCGGCTGTACTCAATGCAGAGCCTGACCGATTGCGCTTGGCACCCGCTCAACACGCACGTTGAGCGCCTTGTAGCTTGGCATACGTAGTATCGAAATCGTCACGGATCATGCACGGCATCCTCGTTCAGGTGAGCGCTGTCATCGTCCGACGGAACCATTGTCCAATCAGAAAGCATCTTCAACAAATGACCACGGGATGACATGTCCCTAGTGCATCCTCAATGCACTTAACCCCCTGGTACTAGTCTTCATACCCCCAACGTCGTCCCTTTCACCTCCACAGAACCGGCATGGGACACACTAGCGATTTCTTAGTGTGCAGACAATGAAGAACCACAACCTTCTAGGTAACAGTAGTGGGAGTACATCGTCCAAACAAACTACGAGTTGATGTATATAGCACGTTCGGGCACTTGTTAATTCCCCAGGGAAGTGCCAAGAAAAAAAAACCCCGAACTTGCGGTGAAGAACAGATCGATAGTTTGTGCATAGAACAAGAACGAGACAAGCAAAGGGCAAAGTTTCACAGGACCGATGGTGCGATGGGACGATGGTATAGGTATAGGAATTCGTGGTCCCTCCACTGAAGGGATACAGATATCGAAAGGTATGTCGGTGCTTCGAATGCAGGCGAGTCAATATGGAGCTGTGGAACGTTGCAAAAGGCAAGCTCACGAGGGACAGCGTCCGTTGACTATTATCTAATAGTCAGGAGAACCACCGTGACCCCAATATTCGGGCTCGGGGCGCTATACAACAAGTGCTTCAGCAAGGTGGAATCTAACCGAAGAAGGGGCAATACCTTGACATCCCGATCAACGGGTTCGAGTACCATCTGCAGTAGAGTGAGCAGTTCAGCCACGGGGGAAGAGAACGTGGGAGCGCACGGGAACAGCAAGCGAAGCTTGGACGAGGAAGGCCAAGAGAAGGGCGAGGTAGTATTTGGTGGCGATCATGTTGAAGCTGGGGAGCGGTTTGGGAGGCCGCCAACTGCGCGAAGAGGACGGCTTTTATACGGACCCTGATGACGACTAATATGAAAAGGCAGTCTGCCGATCGTGGTCAGTGGGCCGCTCAGGAACGGCGCACCACTTCTTTTCTCTTCCGCACACGGGAGAAATACAGGCACGAGGCGCGCATGCATATCTCGGCCTCAAAGTGCTTACCATCAGAATCGAATTCCAATACCGAGCCAGATCACGTCTTCTCGAGCGGTTCAAGTTCCCAGCGCACGTTTATCTTACCTAGGAAGAGCGGATATGCAGAGACGGTTCAAGCCTTTTTCGGTTTTATGTGGAAGTGATGGGTCCTTTGGGATGGCGGTCTAGCTCTATTCAGGCTTCAACAAGAGATTCCTCAAACATGTACTAACCCGACGCGGCGGCGGATGCAAGTAAACCGTCGACAAAGCTTTAACCTTTGCGACGATCGTGGTCAATGGACGGCCCATCCAGGAAAGGCCCACGACATAACCTAGATACAGGCATTACGAGGCACGAGGCGCACATCGGAAGTACTACTTGCCACCAATCTTCAATCTGAATTCCAACTGCAAGCGGAAGCGCGTCTCTTGGACAGCTCATGCGTCCCAACGCACGTTTATCTCATGCTGAAATTGCGACATTATGAGCGCACAGAAATAAGTTTGCAGCTATCGGGGTTCTTGCCACAAGCGGCACTTCACTGGGAATGGCATACCTGCAACGAGAAACGACCGTCGCTAAGCTAGGTTTTCGATATAAATGCCGAAAAAGGAAGTACTATGTGGTTTCAGTTCAGGATCATTAACATCGGGCGTGCCAAACGCCTGTCAAGGCCTCGAATCGGGCAACGGCCCGTCAAAACCACAGTATCCTCGCCAGGATCCCAGGCTGTCCTGGTGTCCCGAGTGTGCTCGAAACGTTGACCCTACTAGTAAGTAATGGCGCGAAATAGGTCACGCTGGTAGCTGCGAGTTAGCTTCACAGGGATTCCATCTTTTGCAGGGGACAATCTGCTCGAGGCGGCAATCGTGCACGGTGTAACCTCAACCTGATGCGAGGCCAGATAAGGTCATGGACTCGGTTGGCCCAATGGAATTTGAGGTTACTTGCGCACTACATCATATGTACTATGTGATTATAATCGACTTGATCTTGATCCGTGGTCTGCACATACATATGTGTCCTGCCGGCGGGCCGATCTGCCAACTTAGGCGAGGTTTTGGGCGGCTCTTCCCCTAATTAACTGACTCTCTTCTTGTACGTTCAAATCAATCGCAACTCTCAACGCCCTGTGACAGAATCGTCAAGTGATGACGTTTCACAGTCGTCATCTGAGGGTCTATTACCATCTTTGCATCCCAGTTTGCCTCGGATCATATCCATGCGCAATGACTAGCCTGCCCCGGCATGACCAAGTCCGTCATGATCAAATATGTGAGACGTGCTCGGACATGCGGCAATCGCACAGAGATGGTACCGCGATAAGGCATATCGCACTGCCTGGACACGTCGGCTCATCATTCCACTGGCCACCGCTTCTCAATCGGTGCATCCTAGAGTCACCGGTTGTAGAGGGGCGCATGACCTCTCCACCCCAAGGAAAAACGTGTCAGGGCTTGCGGCAGCAATAGCAATCCTGATCCATAAATGGAAGGGCAACAAGATGCGTTTTGTTGTGTTGCTTGCCACTGGCCGCCCTCCGATCACAGCCCTCAATGAACTACGTGCATGGAGTCCTCGGGCAATGGTGTTATCCGCCTGCCTGGATATGGAGAGAATCTGTTGCCGCATCTACGTTGCCGGCCGGGCTACAGTATAAGCGACCAGGGGGCGACGTGACAAATTTCCACAAATATCTAGGGACGTGCCCAGTCATGTGGCAATGTGGAGACATGGCACTCCGACAGGCAATGTCGTGCTTCATGCATACTGACAGCTTTTTTTCCAATCGTCTGCCTAGTAATAATCAATGCGTCCTAGAGTCGCCGCGAGCCACAATGGGGATCAGACCCCTAGATTTGTTATCAGGTACTCTGCAATTCCCTTCGCATTTGTTCGCTTCCTGGAAATGATGATGTTATCCATGACGAGAGCTCATTAGCCGAGCTCGCTAAACCCGCTGTTGCGTTATCTTGTCAGAGGACCTGCAGACACAAAATCCGAACGGTCCCTTTTTCCCAAACATCCAAATCCTCTCCCCTCTTTTTCCCGCCGGCTAAATCCACTTATACCTTGCAGCTTATCCGTTTTCCCTCTAAGTTATCCTATACCGACGTCATGCGTGTGTCTTTCGCGGTCTTCTTTTTGCTCTCAGCAGCGTCTTGCGCCTTTGCCGCAGCCATTCCCCACATAAAACGCGATGTAAGTCTCCATCGTTTTGTCGTATCTTGGCATCATCCGTTGAGTCCTCACTTGCATGTTTAGGCTAGTTCACCTGATGTTCGTCCCTGAGACTCACTGCACTTCCAATTCGACCTAACTTAGATGTAGGCTCTCAGAGAACGAAGCAGTGGCGGCAGCAACGGCGGTGGTCCTGGATGGCGATTATAATTTTACCCGTAAGATTTTTCTTATTAAGTGTCGGTAGGGGTCTCGTGCTGGTACAACATTTGCATGTTAATCGTTTGTTTGTAGTCAATGGCGACTTCCGTTGAACATCTTTGTCTCGAGAAACGCGCTGCGGGGTCGTTTTGTTGTGTTAGGTGTGACATCTGACTAGGACTCGTCATGGGTCTTTGAAGTTTCCTTTCCGCTTGGACAATTACCCTCAACTCCTCATTCATTCGTCGTTGACGTATTCAGTCTGATAAGTTTCTGTCAGTCCCTCTGGTGTTCTATATTGTGCAACGTTCGTTTTCAAACATGCCCATGGATTTCTCCCCGAACGTGTTTTCTGCCTCGTGATTAAGATCGCCTGCTGCGCTCTCGGACTCTGTGCCTTTTTGTGATCCATGTGGATATGAAGGCACACGCGGCCTTGTCAGATGCTGTGCGGAGCATCCGCAGTTGGGAAGGTGCAAGGAACGACGAGCGGAAATGACAGTCGCACATGTATGGATGTTCGATTACGTAATAAGTACCGTCAGGTGCAATAATCATCTTAACCAAACCCAGGCTCATCCATGTCCGAACAACGTCAAACCGAAGTCTCGAGCGTTCGTTCATCCCAGGCCGAGGTATGGTACCTCAAAGAAATCGCCTTTGGTTCAGGGGATTTGAGGCGACGAGTCAAGATCATCACGCAAAATTTCAACGGGTGGGTCGCATGGCCGCAGCAGTACGACGGCGTAGGCTCATAACAGTCCCTAGACCATGTTCCTTTATTGCCATTTGTGAGCATACTGTTTCCTCGTTGGCGCCGTTTTCATAAACTCCGATCTGGGTGGCCCAACGACAAGGCAATATTCTCATCCTGCGTGGTAACATCGAAATCCTTCCACATGACCGCACCACTGTATCCTACGAGTTCCTCTCCCAGCTGGTCGGAGAATACCTCTTGACAAATTGTCCTGACATTGATATCTCCGCCGCATTATCAATCATGCCTAGTACCACGAGTTAGTCGCGTCTCTCGTCCCTCCCAGTTCATTTCTTATTCATGCCTACTGTCCCCTCCTCACCACATCGCTTCTTCCATTGGCCAGGGGGACTCGACCTCAATCCCCAATTCACCAGTGTCACCGCTTTCTCACCTGCCTCCGACACCGGCGAACTCGCCCTTTTCGCCCAAGCCGGGATCCAACTCGTCCATGGATGGGTCGTCGACCCTGAGAGCCCCGAAGCGGAGGTGATGTCGCGGATTCGGGATTACGACACTGCGGTGACACTGATTGCGGATGCCGACTATATCACGAAGGGGAAGTTATTGGTTGGGGATGACACTGGGCGAGCGAGTGAGGCTGAAGCGAGGCCGAGTCAGAATGCAGGGAGTAGTAGCGGCGCAACCGCAGGTCCCAGTTCAGGTGGGGATGTTTCTCTAGCACATCATAGCACAGCCCACTACTCAGACGAGGACCGACGGAAGATAGAATGCGGTCAGTCACGCTTGTCCGATCGCATCTTCGTCAACTAATCTTTACGCATGATTTATTCCGGTTAGCCATTGTCTCCCAGCAGTTCTTGGACGCGACGAAATCTCAATTGACGTATCATGGGCTCTTCCAGCTTGCATCGACACTCCAGCCTGGGTCGCTTGTCGCGCTCTTCCGCAACGCCCACCTTTCCGTCGTTTACAAATCCTTTGGTCTAGGCCCAGGCCCAGAAGAGGTCGCACCGGCCCCAAATTCCAACAGTGACTCCGGCCTCAATGCCGATCCCAATGCCACATCCAACGCCACTATGGAGCACGCACATGACGCCGCCCTATACGCACTCGTCACGGACGACGTCTTCCTTCATGAACCGTCTATCGTCTGGGAACGCCTCGAAGACGTCGACGGAGGCTGGTCAACGTTCGTCGATTCGGATCTTCATCGCGCTGTACCAGTGGGCGGAGACGTGGCGGGTCAGACGGCCGAGGCGGCGCTGAGGCGCTTCGAGATGGAAGCAGGGCTGTATGCAGTTGTAGATCCGGCCGAGTGAGCGTTTCTTCGTTGCTGTTTTTGGGTCGCTCATAATTTGGGATGGCGGATGTGCGAATATAGTCAGGCGCTCGCAAGGCAATTGCAAGCCGAGGAAGACGAACGGGCGCGACGGCTCTATGCCCGGCGGCAAGAAGCACACGAGCGGCGACGCGCTCAAGAAGAGGAGGAACGGCGGAAGAAGGAGAGCAAGTCATCCACGTCGCTGGGGAGTAAGTTCAAGAAGAGCAAGAATTGCGTCATCATGTAATATCTTATTTGCATCTCTCTTTTTTTATTTGGGAGATTCACATACCCAGTATATACACATCATATCTATTCTCCATCAAGACAAAAAACGAATAGTTCAGGTGAACAAGGGAGGGACCGGTAAATCTAACATCGAGAGAAAAAGAAAAACCTCCGTTCATGTCGGACTATATCAACAGTGTTCCTCCGTGATCACCGTCGAGTGGGCGGTACCGAAAATCTCGGTTGAGAGTACGACTCAGTGCGCGTAATTCTATGATTTGGAAAGCGGAACCAATGACGAAATGTCGAGAAGAACACGCGGAAGCTTGGCGAAGATCGAAAGGTGGCATTCTCGAACCTTTCGATGTTCCATGTAACGAGAGTCTTTCCCAATGATGGACCAGTGAGCGCAACCGAAGATAGGGACCACTGGACCACTCAAACGTGTGCGATATGCATGTATACGTGCCAGCAAGAAATGAAGGTTGACCCACCCCGATTCGTTACCTGCTAGTGTGCCCGGGCAGCAGGAGTACGCGGAGCGATGGTTGGCCGTTGGACCCGTTGGAGGCGAGTGGATTGAGTGGGACGGGAACTGGCTATTGCTGGCAGATCAGCGATGAAGCCATCTTGCCTCATGTTCTTCCCTTGGGTGGCTTCTAAGCCTGCAACTAAGCAACAAACTCATCAGTGAAGACAAGAACGACACAGATCGCCACGAGCGATAGCGATTTCAAAAATGTCAGCAGACAGTGGCATCGGCTCGCATGTGCACTACAAATGGAGAAACCGTCAGTTCAAAAACGAGCAAGGTCAGATTTGGCGCCGAAATGTAGTCTTGCTCATGGAACTGGAAGCATGCACGGTGGGTTGGTCGATGTGTCGTGAATAGCGCGTAACATAGGTTTTCCGTCGGTCTGTAGGATAATGGTAAATAAATGTTTGACCAACGTGGACAAGCCTAGCGTCCAGGCGGGGCAGAAACGTAGTTGAAATGCACCTGACACACGTGCGTCTCAAGTAACTCGGAAGAAATCGAAGATCTAGAGGCACTTGGATTCGGGAGGTCGATCCAAGTTCGCTGAAGATGGGCTCCGATGCACGGAGATGAAAGCGTTTGAGATCGTCATTTATTCATGGTCTTGTAATCGTAAGGATGGCGTATCCTGTGGAAACCGTTATCGCGGTTGCAGTGTCCAGTTTCCAAGGAGCCCTGACCGAAATTGTTTCCATATCGACCAATGAAGACACCCACATGCAACGGAAGCATAACAAACGAACTCAAATGGTTGGCGGAGGGTTTACCGCAGCCAGTAAGATCTCCATCCGAGTTATCTGAACCCCGAGGCCTGAAGGCTAAAACTTCCGTAGAGGTATTACCTCCAATTAGGACGCGGAAGGGCGTTTTCGGATCGTAGATGCGATGGCATGGCTGCAATGTAGATGCGATCGAACGGTGCACGTTCGTCTTCGCGCTACTTCGAGTGAAATTGTCGACGAGCGCTGGATGATACGGTAAACCCAAGGACCTATATTGTTTATGGACCATGTTCCAATCGAGATGATGGTCGTACAAGGAGTTGGCAAGCTTTCAAGGCTCCCTGGCAACCGTCAGCGGCAAACACAGGCTGAACCTCTCTGAGGGTACTGTCCAAAAAAGGGCAGTTTCAACTTGGTTTCAGCGTCAGGACTCGCTGTCGCATGTGAAAGCGCGTTGGCACAAACCATCGAAGCCTAGGAATAATGATCATCTCGAGACTCCAGCATCCCCAGTAGCTCGTCAATGGCCTCGTGACTGCGACAGTTGAGGTCAACTGTCGCATGACGAAGCTTGAAGGAGGCTTTTGTGCTGGAATAGCTGCGCGCTGTATTGTCAAAGCACTGCTAATCCTTTAGTGAACCAGTGGCTACTGTGGACTACCTGGAGCCAAAAGGCGGATGTCGGTAATGCAATACTAGTTTCCGCGCTCGAGCGAGGAAGCCGTAACTGAAAGAACTCCAGAAGAGACCTATCAAAGCATTCAGGCCGACACCCTCCGTTCCATATTCTCGACTCGTTTCGCGGATTGGGCAACCTCTGCGCTTCCCAGCCGGTGTCAGGCCCGCCTTTCTCGGGCAGCTTGTTCCTCCATTCGTTCGTCTGCTACTGCAGTAGTCACTCGTTCCGACGCGTCACACGGTTACATGGCAATGGCTAGCTATTCGAGGATGCGGGTCCGTATGGACCAGCGATCGGTCTTCTTCCCCACTTGCATGGGCGCCCCTCTAACAAGAGACACTGCGTTCCTCTAGATGTCGCCCTGGACCCCTTACACTTGTGTCTCCCCGGGCGATGGTCACGCGCTCTCGCAAAGAAATGTGATTCGACATGCGAAACTGGCGGACCTGGGCAATGCGCAACTTCGGATATCAGGAAGATCGTGTTGACTTGCTGGAAGTACAACGAGGTGATTCCCTGGCGCCCCTTTACGTTTTGCTAAGTTCTCTAATTTGAAGAACGTCCCACAGGAAGGGCTTCTAACGAATCGTGGGCAGACGTCCAAACTGTTGCGAGAAAGGTGCGTTGCGGATCCGACTCATCACCCGTGCTCTGTACTACACCCAGATGACCAAGTTGAACCCGTCGTCACATGAAAGGTGTGAAAGGAAGTGTATGGCGCTTCATGCCATTGAAGATTACAGTGTCGGGTGTCTCTCTGGCTTGACACCGTGGCCCGTGCACAGACAATAAAACCGCTGCACTAGTTATGCTTTCTTCATGCTCTGTATACCGGTCTCATTGACGTGAAAGGGTGGCTATGTCGTACGTTAGTACGGAATGCTCAACGAAATTAATGAATGGTGGTAAAAGTGACCATGAGTGGAGTACCTCGAGTCGGCAGAGCATACCCACGAAGGCCAGTGACGCGATCATCCCGTGTTTGGAGAGTATATCAATAGGATACATCACCTTGGTCTAATTCTACTTAGTACAACCCACCGGCAAATGCGTTCGTTTCGAGTCTGCGTCTACGATGGCCTCCGCCGTCTTGTCCCTCACGCCCCTCAAAAAGTGCACCAAATGGGTCCCTCCTGTCCCCTTTAGTGGTAGCTTTCTCTCTTCCAACCCTGCTTCCTTTGCCTTCTTCGCCGCTCGTCTCTCCCGACTCGCTGGTCCGATGATGTATAGTGCAACAATACGAAGGTGCGCGTCTCTAAACTGCTTGACAGCACGCACCGCGTCGTTGTACGCTTCTACGAGCTCTAGGTCTCCACCGACAACTAGGCTGCGTACGGGCCTCGGATTCGCAGTGAGATGACGCAAAAAGTTGCGATGGTGTCTCGGCATGTAGACCTGCATGCGGCGAAGCAACGTCCACCTGTCATCGTATAGGATGTCTTCTTGAACATCGCAGTTGTCCAAGCCCAGGAAGATATCGAGTGCGTGAATAAGGGCACTCTGGCCTGCACTCGGCCCAGACAGATCCGTTGGTTGTTCCAGCTCCGAGTGTTCGTCAAGGCCTTCAAAAATCCATTTCCTATTCATTGGATCGGAGTCCTCACCGTGAAACCACGGTCTGACGCTGTGATAGAAGAACTCGGGATCGCAGCCTTTTCTGACGTCCAGCAGGATGCTTGTAAGGTCGTCGACGACGGGAACAAGCTCGTGAAGGTATCCAGTAATCCGCCGTATGGCGATCTCATCTCCAACGAATATTTCGTCCATCATAGCGCGCATCAGTTCAAGGGCTTCTACACCCCTAAGCTCGATTCGTGAGGAAGCAAGGTAAAATTCCTGCTCATCGTTTGTACCCGTGAAGAGATCCTGGCTGTGAAGATTATCTAGCGCGGGTGGTATTGTCCCGCCTGTGGGAGATTTAAGCCTCCAATTATAGAGAACGGTGTCAGAATATGTTGCGACCGGTGGAAGTTGGAGATGGGCAGCAACCTCGAGGAGGGGAATGGAAATACTAGCCGGGATACGAATCTCAACGTTGAGTGGAAGGGTATGAATGTACATGTGCATGACAAAGGTGAGCACATGATGAGCTCGCCGGAGTAACAGCTCGGAGGCCGTAAGGCCCTTGGTCGAAAGCATGGGTAACTGGGTGAAATAGATCGGCAACCCCACGCGCAACGGGAGCAATGACACACGCGAGAGACAGAGATGAGTAAGAAGGGTGACTACGAGTGGCGCAGGGAAGGGATAGCTTACGTTCTGGCCCACCCACTCTCGCCACGACGCAGAAGCTGCGATCTCGTCCTCAGTTAGACCCGATTTCACCGCAAGCTGCAGTTTCATCGACATTGCTCTGTCGAGGGCTACCTCCCATGGCTCCCAATCTGAGGGGAGACGGCCAATGGGGGTATCCGGAGGCATGAACCCTGTTCGCGTATCGACATCGAAGTCGTGTGCGGCAAGGGTGGTTGTGTCAACCAAGCCACCTGTTTCACCGATCACGAAGTCCGGACGAGGCTGGTTGAGAAAGTGATCAGGAGGAAGGGGGTTCGACATTGTTTCTGGTAAACCCAAAGACTTCGAGTCGATGGGCAAGCGCGATGGTCGACGTCGGAGAGGATTTTAAAGACGGCAGGCTTACAAAGTCACTCGGGCTGACGAAGCATGAGACCCCTGAGACATATGCACCGATGAACGTAGTTCGCTAATTGGTAGACCGGGGAGTGGGTGAAAAAAAGGGTTTCCTTTTCTCGACATGCGGAAGGTACCGGAGCAAAAAAAAGTGTGAGACGTGTCATGAGCAAAAACTTATGGCCAGCATGGGGGTCGAACCCAGGACCTTCGCGTTATTAGCACGACGCTCTAACCAACTGAGCTAGCCGGCCGTGAAATAAGCCCATTTTAGTATATTAAAGAGTGCACTGGACATAAAAGCCCGACATTTTGAACATGGCGGTTGAAACAGTCTCAACTGTCACTGGGCCAACGTGAGATCATACCCGGTCCCGACCGAACCAGCCTGTAGCACCGCGAGCAGTGAAGTGGCTTCTCTGGTCCGACGCGATGGACAAATGTCAGAGGGAGACCTGTAACTCCTCGTTCACCGTGGGTTGAAGGTAATTGAGGCATGCAACGTGGCGGACCGAGTCGTCGTGCGTGGCCCATCTGCCTTGCGGGAAGCCATGTCAGTGTTTGAGGGGATGGACCAAACAAGGTTGAAAGACCTGGGGTCCCACCGATCGCAGTGATGGAGAGTTCGACTCGGGTAGTGTTCAAGTTGGACGTTGCAATCGTTAGCGTGTGTCACAGACCTGTGCAAAATGACCAAGACGCTAGCAAGGAAAAAAAATAGCAACAAGTATGAGCACATATAACGCCATCGCTGAGTATCAACATGTTGTAATCAGATAATCATGCCGTGAAAAGCCTTCGACGATTGATCCTTTTGCGCACTGATTCCACCATCATCTCGACTCCCGCTCAGGTCGCTCACATTTGCTTCTACACCGAACCCTGCACCATTCAGCTAACGACAGCCCTTTGTGTTTCAAGCAGACGTGCTTTGTCACCTTTCTTACTGGTCCCTTCCCGTGCCTGGCATGTCCTCCACCAACTTCCACGTCGCGACCTCCCCCGATCACTTCAAGGGACTATTGTCCACCGACCTGAATCGGGTCTCTCTGATCAATTTCTGGGCTCCATGGGCGGAGCCCTGCAAGAAGATGAACGAAGTCGTCACCGAGCTCGCGAAAAAACATCCCGAGCTATTGGTCTTGCAAGTCAGTCACCCGCCAAATCCCTTCCGACTCTCTGCCAACTGATGGATCATTTTCCTTTGTCATTCGGTCGAATTCATTGTCGGATAGGTCGATGCGGAAGATCAGGAGGATATCTCAGAGTCGTTTGAGATTCAGGCCGTCCCATCGATCATCCTTCTCCGGGTAAGTTTGGGACCTATCCTATCTTCGTCCTGCTCGATGCCGCCGCATGTTGCTCATTCCGACATTCACGCTCCAAGGGCCACACGCTACTCGGTAGGATCAGTGGTGCGGATGCACTGGGCGTAGCCCAATTGGTCGATAAACATCTCGGCAAGGTGCCACAATCACAACCCAATGGTCAGACTCCACCGAACACAGAGTACGAGGAGGAGCTCGTGGCGCGCATGCATGGTATTATGAAACAAAGCTCTGTCGTTCTTTTTATGAAAGGGGAGCCCAACAACCCTCGTTGCGGTTTTTCAAGAAAGGCAGTTAATCTTTTGCGAGAACAAAACGTATCATTTACGCACTTCGACATACTGGAAGACGAGGCGGTTAGACAAGGTGATGCGACGTCGATTCCTGGCATTTTCTTCTACTCATTGGTTTGTGACAGGACTGAAGAAATTGAATGAATGGCCAACCTACCCTCAGTTCATAGTTAAGGGGGAGTTTGTTGGCGGACTGGATGTGGTGACCGAGATGATGACTAGCGGGGAGTTCAGCGAGGTATTTACTACGGCTTGAGAGCAGCAAGGGCCGATGTAAACGTGTAGCTATATGAATTGATCAATCGTTGAGCAGCAGTCCCAAGGAGGCGGAACTACCGTATGCCGCTTGGACCCTGGCCTGTAAAGCCGCTAATAGTGAGAATCGGAATTGACGTCGCCTTTATGTTTTGTAACATGCCTAGCACACGTGTCGGATCTGGGGACAGCAGATTCGTTGGTTCCGCACTGTCCCCTTGACCGCTACGTCCGCATGCACGAAAGCTCTCCAAAACACTACATACATGCAGCTAGCTGCGTCTCGATACGGAAGACAACCATGAATGTGGGTATTGGAGTTCATAAGCCTGGAATAGATGCCCGCCACCGTGAGGACTATGACCCACCCGTCCATTATGAGCCAGCACTAAGGCCATCGGCAGATATGCGGATCGAGTGAGGCCGACCCAGAGCTCCGCACGTCCAATGGAGAACAAGATATTCGTTCAAATATTCAGCTCAGAGCTACCCTATTTCAATGTCAGGTATAGTGATTGATATCGGGTGGTCCATAAGCACCTACTCACAATTTCCACCAGCCGGACCAGGCGGTGCTGTGGCGACATGAAGGGTTCTTTCGCGTGACGTCCCGCGATAAATGACGTACATGCAACCAAATGGGGTCATTCCATTCGTACCAGGTGGCCAGTTGCCCGGCGCCGTTCCGTGCGTCTTCTTGCGGCTCGGGGATTTATATCTGCGAGAGTGCTTGCCGTAGTCCCTAGCCTCCCCTTTCCGTGACCAATTTCCTGCTTTCTTTGCTCCCCATGCCTCCAAGTCAACACCCTCCATGCCTCACCTGTCGTGTACTCCTCATAGACGACCAAGTGCACCTGCTGAGTAACCCCAAGGATGGTGGGGTGCCTGCGGCACACACCATCCGTCAAAATATCGAGAACATCCTCGCCAAGGCACGCTCCGAAAAACATCCACCTCGCATCATACATGTTCGCAATAGCGGCAAGCCTGGCGACCCTGGCGAGCCAAACACCCCAGGTTGGCACCTCGCCTTCCAGCCACTCCCACACGAGCCCGTCGTCGAAAAGAAGACAAACAATGCGTTCGCTGGTACTGAACTCGGGGAATTGATCCCAACAAACGCAGAGGTCATCGTTGTCGGCATGCAGAGCGATTATTGCGTTCGTGCAACGTGCAACGCTGCGCTTGATAGGGGGAACGAGGTGATCCTGATAAGGGGTGCTCATGCAGTCGAAGCTGGAATCGAAGCTGAGCTAGAGGAGGCTGGGGTGAACCTCCTAGACATGAAGGACCTTCCAGACCTCTTCACCGACCGATAGTTGCCTGTCATGTGAGGGTTGTGTATTGCGTGGAGCGCGGGTGCCATGTGTATTGAAGGTAAGCACGCTGAGGGATTCTTCAACTTCATTTGAGCATGAGTCAGGTCATGCTGACGCCGCGATGCAGGATCGGACTTATCTTTTTCGAGATCGCTGGCGGGTCTCGTCCCCCCAAATCATGTACACAGACATGGGATATTAGTGGCATACCGTAGTATATCGTTCAATTCCAACCACACCGTTGATGCCAGTGATTCGTCGTTCGCTTCGTGCTCCCCTCTCTTCCGGATCTTCTTTTATAGCATTGCGATTTATTTGTTTCTGGATTAACCCAGTGAGTGAACAAGGCATATGACTTCACGCCGAAGGCACTTCAAGGCACAAGGGTGGTAACCGTTCGATGCCAATGTTCAAAGCATTATACCAGCGCAGATCCAATGTCTCGTTCCAATTGGCGTTACATCTAGATTAATTGTTTCAGTTCTCTCAGTTCTCTCCACTTACCATAAAGCCTACCCCTTATGCGAGCTGGTAGGATAGGGTGATGCCCTCCGTGTACCCCACACACCCGGGATCCACGCGAATCCATAGTATACAATGGGAGCCGGGAAAAGGCGAAACATTACAAACACAACCCTCAGTTTCTTGCAAAACCCATAACATTATTAACATATATCCAGTGGCACACTCAGGGGCTATTCCTACCTAATTAGGTGATAAGTCGAGCTGATTTCGGACCACAGTTGTACACGTACGTCGCACGATATCAGCTCATTGCGCGAACATGTTCCCTTGATGTCTACAAATCAAAAAGACGTAGTAAATCCCTATAAGCGGATCGTCGACGGCAAGGTCTGTACCAACTCCAGTTGGGATAGCAATGCAGCCCAAGACTTGATACTAGAATCAGCGACTAAAGCTAACCACGGAGGCACCTTTCACACCGAAGTACGTTCAGCAATCATTGACACTATCATCCGACCCCGCAGGGATATACGAGAGTCGCGTCAAGGCCCGGCACGTTCTCCTCGAAAACCCCGCACGGGAGAGCAGAGCCAAGAAGGAAAAAGCTGCGAAGCAAGCTCGAAAGCAAGCCGAAAAAGAACGGAAAAAGCTCAAGCCCTTGGCGCGAAACGCAGCGGAGTCGAAGGGACTCTGGAAATTGGAGGAAAATGCGACCAGGTGTGTGCTGTGGGTCGCTTATATGTGTCGCTTGGTGATGCGAGTGACTTTGGACAAGGTTCGAGTTGTTCGTTCCGCTGCACCACCTTTGGATAGGATATATGTCGGAGCTGTTGGGATTGGGTGTTCCTGATGCTTCGTCATCGCATGAAGGCAGGATGCCGAGTGCTTCTTCTATGTACGCCAAGCTCGTGAAGGCCGATTTTCACGGGGCGCTGCTCACAGGTGAACGACCAGTGTGTGCTTGGCTAATATCACCACCATTAACCCCATCTCTCCTGAATACTAGTCCGCCAAAGCAGGAATCCATGTCTTGTCGGTCTCTCTGGGATTGTCCTTCACGAGACGGAGAACGCGTTCAAGCTCATTACGCGAAAGAACCAGTTAAAACGTACGTTCCACTGTGCTCATTTTCAAATCATACCCATATACGTCGTTCCTGCAGTTGTCCCGAAACAAAACTCCATCTTTGCCCTCGCCGTACCACTCTACTCTACTCTTTCTCCTTTGACTACCGAGGTTGGGCCTGCCCAGGTACTCCAGCAAGATTTACAAGCGCTATGGACGGTGCTCGACAAACCATACATCGAATTCGACCTGTACGGAAACCAATTTTGCTTCCGCTCTGCGGATCGGTCGAATAGGAAATTCAAGGCCAAGGAGACGATCGAGTTGTGAGGCGTGACAGACGGTGTTTTTCATACGCCGCCATTTCAAGCGTCATGTGTGCACCTATAACATATCCATATCCCTTGGGTTTTGTAGGGTCTCTTTGGCATTGAGAGGTTGTCTTCAACCCCACCCGTCGAGTTGGATTTCACTGGTTTTTGATAATTGGGTTAGGTTAAGCTTAGGTTCGGCTTACCGTTTTTGGTAAGATACAGCCACAAATAACAACATTGAAGCAAGGTGTGGCACGAACAAAGCAAACAACATAAATAGGTAGATACAAGAACAAATATTTGTGACAATATCACATGTACAGTGATTTGTGGTGATTACCTATATAGCAGAAGCAGGTATTATAGAATGATTTGCAGAGATTACCTATGTAGCAGAAGCAGATGCAGTAAAGTGGAACATGTACAGTGATCCACCACCACTTGTGTCAGCAAATTTTACATGGCTACAAATAACTAATGAGAACAGTTTTATTAGATCAAACATTAGATACATTGTTTTGTGTGGTCAAGTAATACCTATAAGAAAAAGTGAGTCTGTCTGTCTTGTTGTAAGCTTGTTATCACACACTCTTCATTTCTTGTGTTATCATGCATGCACCACCACTTGTGTCAGCACAAAAGGAGTGTATCAAAGCTTATGTAAGCATCTGTGATCTTATCATCCAAACCAGCACTCGAAACCGCCACCCTCACTCCCACTTTCTTCCTCTTGGGAACCACTCATCCTGTCGCTCTCATCTTCATTCAAGTTGCTGGGTCCACTTTTGGTGGTATTGTTGAATGTAGGTTTGACTGGTCATGACTCAAGCTTTCCAAGAGTTGGCTGCTTCCAGCATGTTCATCACCCTTCAGCCTTTGCCAGATCCTTTTCACCACCCATGCCACAAGCTCTTTCTTGTGTGCATGTCTTCAAGCATTGTTTCACTCAAGGCGTGAGGCTTTAGCTTGTTTCCATGCTCCCATTGCTTCTGCCCTTTCACTTCTCTTTTTCCATTGTTCTTCATGTTTGTGTTCATCCTCCACTGTCTGCTTGTCATTTTCAATGATGTGGTTGTAAAATTCATCACCAGTCAAGTACTTTGGTAATCTGTCCCCCATTTGAAGCAAGCTAGGGGTGTGCTAGGATTTAGAGGCATAACCAATAGGAAGGACAGCAAGGAGTGATGAGGTGAAGACTCAGCGTTGCAGGCATGATGCTTGCTACACATGTTGAAGATGTGTCGGTCTCTCGGAGCATGCTGCTCAACGTAAGAGCTCAAACAATGACCATTGTTGTTACGCTTGGCCTGGGTAGGGAGGAGCGTAGCCTCTGTAAAATGTAGCGGTTGGTAGCGAGGTGCTGATGGAGGGTCGGCTTAACGTGTCTTTGGTTGAATGAGGAGGGTTCCTTGCAAGGAACAACGAAGGTGAGACCGATGCTGGCCTTCCCCTAGAACTGTGGTCTAGGTTGGTGGACTCCGACCTGTAAGTCGTGGGCGACGAAGAGAGGAAGCAAGTCCTGGATTGCACGAAGCAGTAGGTACAACAGAGGGGAACTAGCTTAGCCTGAAGTGGTCGAAGGCTAAGGTTTAAGTACTCTACTGGGCGCAGGGTTCCGCAGCAAGCTGTGGCTAAAGAGGGCGAAATGAAACACAGCCCGTGAAGGCGGTGCGGAAGGAAGCGAAATGAAGTACAGCCTGCAAAGGCGATGCAGGTGGCAACGATTGAGATGGATCTGAAGTACTGGTAAATGAGAACACGAGGCTGCGTAAAGAGAACAGCCTTAGGAGGTGATGTCCGTAGAGACGAAGAATAATCCCAGGGGAATCCTGGACAAGGTTATGAAAAAGGTCGCTAGTGAAACGAAGCAGGTAGAAGTAGATTGTATGAAAAGAAAAGTGTACCAGGTAGACCAACTCGTAACATTACCTCCCTCCTATGATTCAACTCTGTCGAATCTTCATCAATCGAAGGCTGTGGGGGACCCTGTAATGTTTCTGTATCCCACGGCATCAATGACGTCATCGCCGTAGTCAACGACTCCTGTGGATGGATTGGGTGGGTCGTCGATAATGTGGGCGTAGAAGCAGTGGTTGGATTTGCGGGAGTGGCAGGAACGGCGGGAGCAGCGAGAGGAGGACGAGGACGAGGAGGAGTAGGTGGGAGGTGGTGGTTCTTCGGTTTGGCGATGGAGGGGGCAGCGTCCTTGCGTATGGTTGGGGCACCACTGGAGACAGGTGGGGCACTGGTACATGGGGCATCGGACCCTAATATGGCCGAGCTTGTGACAATGAAAGCACGACTCGTTGTATCGTGGGTGTGATGGTGTGAGGGCGAGGGTGTGGTGATCCCCGGTCCAGTGGGCCTCAGTCCTCCGAAATGCCTTGTCTTCTTCGCTGTTTAGAGGGGATGATGACGTGGATGGGGTAGACGCGGTGCGTGGTACAGGGAGGTCATGGTATCGCACTAGATCCCACAGGTATCGGTCGATGTCCTGTAAAAACTCGCTGAATTCGAGCTGGTATGCGAGGGTGGTGAGGGCGCCGGAAAGGTGGCTGTGGATATCTTCAACCATAGTGGCTGAGAGGGAGGTAGGAGCCCAGGGGGAGGCGCAGAGGGAGGACGCAATGGGGAGGAGATGGTTGACCTGTAAAAAGGCTCTGTAGAGCGCAAGGAATGGGGATCTCATGTCTAGATGGGTGTTGATGGGTCTGGCCATGTGGGAGTCGTCTAAATAAGCGCGGAGGTTGCGGACATACTCTGCCTCAGGAAAGTCCTGGCGCATGTTGTTGGCATACATGGGGATAGTGACTGTTACGCTTGGCCCTGGTAGGGACGAGTGTAGCCTCTGTTAAACGTAGTGATCGGTAACGGAGTTTCGAAGGGGGAGTCCCCTTAGCGTAGCTTAGGTTGAACGAGGAGTGTTCCTTGCTGGGAACGACGAAGGTGCGACTGATGCTTGTTATAGGGGTATATTTTTCGCCCTTATTTCACAGTCACATGACCTCAGCACGTCGGTAAACTGCTCCCTCGGGATAGAGTCCCAACTTGATTCATTAGCCTCCAACGCCACTCACTCGCAAGTCGTGCAAGTCGTTGTGCTTTGGATTGAGTCCTTATCTTATCTTATCTCGGATCTACGATCCGATCTCCTATGTTTACCTATGTTTACATTATTATAGAGTTCACACTCCGATGCCTAGAGTGTCACCACATGCAACGCGCACAGGCTAGGGCCAAGGGTCGAACCCTAAGGC
>JBBPLN010000468.1:0-19762 GCA_038089815.1 Sutorius eximius | reverse complement strand
ACCCAAGACCCAAGACCCAAGATCCAAAACCCAAGATCCAAGATCCAAGACCCAAAACCCTTCATTGATGTAAGCTGCCATGGTTAGGGACTTGATGTGAATGAAATCCAAAGAGGGGATTGAGGCCTAACACGGATAAGAATTATGTTCAAAATAAGACAGCAACTTACCTCAGACATGTTGGAAATGGTGAAGAGGTAAATGAAGGTGGGATGTCCAAAGGTGTTGGTTTGGTAGACCACAAAGAATGGTGGGGAGGCTATAAAAACAACATGTCAGATTTTTATGAGTAGAAAAAAGAAACAAACATTTTTTCAAGCTCAAAGAAGTGTGAATGCAGAATAGATGTATGGTAAAATAAAATCTTGTCACCATCTTACCACATCTTACCACACTCTGACCATGTCTTACTATATCTGACCACATCCAATCACATCACATCTTACCACACTCAGATCACATCTGACTATATCTAACCATGTCTGATCTTACCATATAATCTGACTATACATGGAAGCATTGAGGATGTGAAAGAATGGTCAGAAGGAACATCTACAAAAATAGCACAGGTTTAAAATGTGATGTTGGTATGGTGGAGGGGGATTTGAATAATGAGATACTTTGGGAAAGCCCCATTGGTATGAACGCATATTACAAACTAGCAAAGCATATAGCAGCATTGTCAATAGAGAGTGGAGGAAGCCATCAATATCCTGTTTCTCTCTGAATCTGGCCTTTTTGCTAGACAAATATCCTCCCAAACTAGTCTGGGGAAGTCCACTGTGGCCAGGGTCATCAAAGAGAGTTGTCCAGGCAAGGAAAACATCAAATTAGACCCTTCTTCTGTGCTTTTCCTACTGACAGAAGGAGAATTGTCTCTAATATTCCCTCTGGCAAGGTTGAAAATGCTTTCCAGGCAACTCATCTCATCAATTCTACACTCTCCTCTCCTGTCTTTTCCCAAACTGTTTGCAATGTGCTAAAGTCTACATCTCTAAAGGTTGTAGTCAAGAAAAAGAAACCACTATTAACAGGATTGGGTCAGATGGAAGGAAGTAAATGTGGAAAGTGGCAGGAAAACCTTTGCAAGACAAGGAGGTACAGGAGACAATAAAGTTTGGAGGAGGTTCCTTGATGGTTTGGGATGCATGGGCTGGAATGGAGTGCAAAGGTGGAAGGGAGGATGAATGCTGAGCAGTATGTCTCCATTTTGGAGGATAATTTGCTTCCTACTATGGAAAGTTCTGCAATCCCTGAGGAGAGCATTATCTTCCAACAAGATAATGACTCCAAGCACACCTCTAAAAGAGCCCAGAAGTGGCTGGAATCTCAAGATATCAAGGTTCTTGATTGGCCAGCACAATCTCCAGACCTTAATCCCATTGAACATCTCTGGCAAATCCTCAAAAAGAAGCTCAACAGCGATGCAACACCACCAAGGGGGGTTTGTGAGCTTTGGGAAAGGATTGATATGGAATGGGGCAAGATAGAAGTTGAGGAATGTCAAAAATTGATAGAAAGCATGCCTAGAAGACTAGAGGCAGTGATGAAGCCAAAAGGAGGGCATACAAAGTACTAAAATTGTAGAATAGAAATGTTGCTCAAATAAGTGTCCCAATGGCATGTCATTTTGAAATGGTTATATCTCAATCCCATGGCAACCAAATCACATGACTAAGAGCTTGTCTTCAAGGCAAGGGTTAGAGCTGACACATTTTTGTTTTCTTGCAAATGTCAAGTCTTTTCAAAATGGCCCAACATTGGGACACTTATTTGAGCCACTGTAAGTTAAGGACCAAAATTTGACCTGTAACACATTAAGGTGTAGAGGATGGCCTTGCTGCTCATAAGAAGACAAGTTGACTAGACTCAGTCGCTGTTGCAAGCAATGAGGAGAAATTAGTAGCATAAATGATCTGAGGATTCAAGGTCCACAGTGAGCTAACTTATATACATGCAAGTGCCTAATTGAAGCAGAGATACCATGCAAAATAAGGAATACACAGCCATAAGGAAAAAAATATGTAAGTAGGCTGTGTGAGTAAATATGAAATGCATGAGATGGTGGTAGGAGAATGGAAGGGAAGTAAAGAAGAAGCCTTTGCTGAAGCAATTCCTGCTGCTTCTGCTCCTACTCTCTCCTTTCATTAGTAGAGTATGAAGAAGAAGTATGATTGGATTGTCTAGTACAATGTCTCTAATAGTCAAAATTAAAGTTCATCATCAATCTTGTAGTGTAATCCACCCTTGGAGCATTAAAAATACACCTTTTGAGCTGTGAATGAGGCTGATACTAAGATGGAGGTTTAAAGTGCTGGTAAAACTGGATCTGAGGAGCAGGTAATAATAGAGGAGGTAGTGGAAAAGATTGAACAGCAGGATAATTTGGTTTAAATATGTTGTGAAAAGGTGGTGGCGATGGTGGTAAATGTGAATGATGTAAGCAATGCATGTGCTGAATGTGAATATGTTCAATCTGATGATGTGGTATATCAGGAAATTGACCAACAGGTACAAGATGGCAGATATAAAGTTATCAATATAAGTAACATGTGGATATTGGAATAAATAACAACATACCATCAAAGGCAGCAGCACAAGTGATGAGGAGATTGAGGACAAGTCCAATGAGAACTTAGTGATGATAATCCCAGTGAAACAACAAAAGAAGCCTGAGAGGGCTGTAGGTTGCCAGCAAGACTAATAACTCAAAAGTATAGCAGAGGAGCTTTTGGGGAAGACTCCAAGTGAACTAAACTGGAGTTCACTGGAGTGGGTCTTAGCCCTTAAGTACTACTCAAGGGTGTGTACATGTTGTGTATGGATCTACCGATACATATACTAATATAGATTAAGTAACACACAGCCCGCTATCAGCTGTGCATCAGAGTGGAAGCAATACAGCCTTTGAGGCTGTATGAGCAGTAATTAAAGAGGCATAGGGCATGAGGCATAGAATGGAAGAGAAGTACTACAGCCTCAAGGCTGTGAGCGGAAATGAAAGAGAAGTACATAGCCCCAGCCTTGGGGTTCAACCCTTGGCCCTAGCCTGTGCACGCTGCATGTGACGACGTTCTAGACGTCGGAGTACAAACTCTATAATTATGTCAACTAGGACAAATAAAGGAGATCGGATCATAGATCTGAGATAAGATAAGATAACAAGACTGATCCAAAGCACAACGACTTGCAACAACTGGCAAGTGAGTGGCATTGGCAGTTAATGAGTCAGTTGGGACTCTATCCCAAGGGAGCAGTTTACTGATGTGCTGAGGTCATGTGAATGTGTGAAATAGGGCGAAAAATATACCCCTATAACACCCAGCAAGGATCATGGTAAAAGTGAGTGTCAACAAACATGATTATGCTATAAGTTTCAATCACTTACCTTTTCCTTTCCTTCTTCTAAAGAGGTCTCCAAGTCCAAGTTCCTGATTGAAGACAGTGATGTTGATGAGAATACACCCTCTGCCTTGAAGATGAGTGGAAAAGGGAAGGGTGTGTACAGCTCATGTATGTTCTTGCACAAGACCATGCTGACTAGTCTATACAATCCAATCTAGGTCCAACACTCAAGATCAAAGGTGAATCTGTCAGAACCATTCTTTTCTCCTTCTCAATCTTTGTCATCCTAGTAGTTAATAGTTCATCTTATCTAATCTTATCTAATCTTATCTTATCATACCACATCACATCATCACTTAATCTCCGTCATCTAGACCAAGTCTAGATCATGACATCATACCTCATGTACATACGTCATGCCTCACCTTAGCCTCATGGATAGTAGTATATGTATAAGTAGGGACATCCTCTGTATCATTCCCTCAGTCTTGGATATAATCATTCAACACCTTGGATAGTCTCCTAGTGAGATCCCTAAGTGTGATTCTGACATATATCCAAGACTACTCACTACTACTCTATTCATTGCGTGCATACTCCATTGCCACAACACTTACTCTTTACTCATCATTACACACAGATCCTAGTGTATAAGGGAGACTGGTCATAGACACCTGATGTCTACAGGACTAGCACCCACCCCACACTATACAGCAGATTCTGTGCTGCGCATACAGTCATCCGCCATCATAAATAAGGATAACATTGCTTCCCCCAAAGTGCACCAGGGTAGTCGGGTGGTTCACCACTGACGATAAATAAAGTGAACGGTATCAGCCCACCAGAACAGCTTAGCAACCACCATCCTGCCCAACATCTACCACCAATCCCACACACCCGTCATCCCTCCTTGTGATTAGTATCATACATCCTTTTGTTGCCATTGTGTGCCACCCATTAGTGGGGACATAGGCCAGACATGCCCCACTGGGACACAGTCTGAAGGGGTGAGTGATCACATGAGGTTGAGAAAGCGGTACACCATCTCGTCCTAGGGTACTCCAACCCTTTTGTCAACGGTTACTTTAGCTGTTGCCCCCTTCCTCAACTTTCTAGCTCATGAACATGATTATTTTGACCAGGGTTACCAAGGCTCCCCTTGCACACACTCCACAAACATTTTCACCTTCTACCAGGACTTGTCATGTCCAATCCTCCCTACCCTCCTTGCACACCTTCCCATGCTCCTTCTCACATCACTGCCACACTAGTGCCCATTATGAGCACTATCTCCATCCAACCCAAGGCCTCTTTGTCCTCAACAATCCACCAACCAGTACCACATGCACCAGTGAAATTCTCGCCCCATGTAAACATCCCACCATCACCATCACCTGCCACCAAACAACCATTGTCACCATATCCTCCTGCTTGTTCTCACCAAGAGTTTGAGGAACAATACTGAGACTGGTACAACAAGTACCTCCTAACGTCTGACCCTCCTATGGCACCTTGACCATACTTTGGAGGACCTGACATAAGGATGACTTCTCCAGTCTCCCAAAACCATGCTCCAGAAGAGCAAAGAAAACTCATGCCACAAATACCACAAGTTTACATCCCCAGAAAGTCACTTAGGAAAAGTATCACCGCCAAACCATCAGACTTCAACAGCAACAAAACAAAATTAATGCAATGGTGGCAAGCAATCCACCTCTACCTCAGTGGGTACCCTGAAGTACCTTCTGACCAACAAAAAATCCTGATTGTACTCTTGTACATGAAGGAAGGAGCAGCAGGCCATGAAGCGGACCTATACATAATGCAAGGAAAGCTTGGCACGGAGTCCTTCAAAGACTTCACAGCCAAGGTTGAGAAAACCTTCAGGCCAGCTGCCCTGAAGAGAAACGCAGGACAAGAGCTCTTGAAGCTCAAACAAGGAACTGGCATGATAGAGGACTTCTTCACCAGAATGCTACAACTTTGTGTCGAAGCGGAATTCGATGTCAAAGAACAAGGATTCATACTGGTAGACATCACCAGAAAAGGATGCCACAATGAAATTGTAGAGTACATCGAAAGGAATAAACCAGAACTTATCAATGACTGTGACATTGTTGCATGGAACACAGAACTGGTCTGCGCCAACCAAATTCTTATGGAGATAAAAGAACACAAAAGGGCAAGCGGATACTCTGCACCTCCAGCCAAAACCAGAACAAGAATGAATGCAGCCAAACCAACCACTGCATGCCAATTCAACGGCAAATGCACCAAACCAACATGCCTGTTTGTGCACACCAAACAATCTGCCTCCAGTGTTCCAAACACCACAAATCAACCTCCATGGCTATTCACCCAAATGCCACCGGAACATTCTTGGGTCAAGGAGCACCCATGGATATAGGGCAGGCCATACAAAAAGGAGTATGCCAAGTCTGCCAAAAACCATGGCCCTGTGCCAATCACCCCCAAGAACTCCTTGCCCTCGTCAAGTGAGGAAAATAATGGTGAAAGGAAAAGAGGTTGAATACTCAACAGCCAAAGAGCTGGCTGAGAAAATTCTGGCCTTGAAGGATTTTTAAAAAGGAACACAGAATGTAGTCAGTCTGTAGTTCCGAATAATATACATACAGTTTTGTCTCAATCGCATAATATATTCTCCATACTACTGATTGAACTGTGTAAAAATCCGACAAAGACAGAAAAGGAAGCTGAGAATGAACCAAGAACTCTCATGCCTCCTTCTTCCTCACTGACTCCAAAAGTACATCCACTTGAAAATAAAGTGAATGCATCTTTGGAAACAACGAAAAGAAAAGGTTGTGCCATGAACAATGGGCGTTCACATGAGCAGCAGAGCACTCTGATCAAAAAAATCCCCTCAGAGGTTCCTGAACAAGGCACTGTTCAAAAGGATAGTGAGTTGATAGGGCAATTGACCAAGCAGCAGAGCACTCCTATCCAAATATTGCAATGACCTGGAGGACAATGTGTGTGGACCAAAGAGTCCTGAGTAGCTGAGCACTCCACAAATCCCTGTCCTGAGAAGGCTGATGCCAAGCTCACCTCCAGGAACAAAAACCGTGTTTGGGCAAATATGGTAGATCCATGGTCCATCCAATGGATTAAAAGAGTCATGCAAGAAAAAGACCATGAGAGGTCTATAAAACATCTCACTTCATTGGTCCATGAATCTTGAGTACAAGAGGTCAATAAAGAACTTGTTGAACAAATAAAACAAATGAATGACAAATTGGCATACATTACACTGGCCGAACTCCAAAGACCTCTCCAATTCCAAAGAGTGATGAGACAAACAAATTCACTGGAGATCGATGCCACTGCCACTTTGACTGACGGTGTCAAAGAAATCCAAACCAAAGTACTCATTGACTCTAGATGTACTGGATTCTCTATGGACAAAAAGTTTGTAGAAAAACATCAATTGCAAACCCACAAACTTTCTAGACTGATCCCCGTATACAATGCCAACAGAACAAAAAACTTGGCAGGATCAATTGAAGGATTTGTGGAAATAGAACTTACAATCCATGAACACAAAGAGAGGATCTCAATGGGAATAACAAACCTCAGGACAAATGACATCTTTCTAGGATTCGATTGGCTAAAGAAACACAACCCCTCCATCGATTGGAAAACAGAAACAATCCAATTCAATTGCGAGGAACATAACATACCAAGCTTAATCAAAACCAAAGAAGACAACAACATCGTCGAAGAATGCATTTGAGAAATTGAACAAGGCGAATCTGTCATAAAAATCTATGTTTGAAATGTTTCCACCAACATAGCAGCCGCCATGTTCGCAAAAGTGGGAAAGGATAAGAAGAGTTTTGAAGAAGCAGTCCCCAAGGAATACCATGAGTACAAAGATGTCTTCACGAAGGAATTCTTTGACAAACTCCCACTGAGACGCACTTGGGACCATGCTATCGAACTCAAACCAGGAGAATACAATGTATCCTGCAAAACCTACAATCTCTCCCCACCTGAACAAAAGGAACTCAAAGCATTCATAGATGAAAACCTAAAGTCAGGAAGAATATGCCCTTCCAAATCCCCATTCGCATCCACCTTCTTCTTCATTAAAAAAAAAGATGGACACCTCCGCCCAGTACAGGATTACTGAAAATTAAATGACTGTACAATAAAAAATAGATATCCTTTACCCCTTATATCAGAATTAATCAACAAACTCAAAGGAGCAAAATACTTCACCAAGCTCGATATCTGATGGGGATACAACAATTTAAGGATAAAAGACAGAGATGAATGGAAGGCAGCCTTCCTAACAAACAAAGGACTCTTCAAACTGCTAGTGATGTTCTTTGGACTCATGAACTCACCAGCAACATTCCACAATGATGAATCACCTATTTAGAAATCTAATCAGCCAAGGATGTGTGGCTGTCTACATAGATGATATCATCATATATTCCACTGATATGAAGATGATGCATCAATGAGATGTACAAGAGGTACTACAGATACTAAGTGAAGCAAGCCTAGGGGTGCGCTAAACTTAATGAGGCAAGAGCGACGTGAGGGATGGCGAGGAGTGTGGAGCGATGACTCAGCGATGCAGCGCAAGGCGTGCTACACGTATTGAAGATGTGTCGATACTCCAGGAGCATAATGCTCAATGTAGAGATCCTTTACTTAGGCCGTTGCCAGAGTAATGAGGAGTAAAGTCGAGTATATCAAACTGGGGACTTAAGGTCCTCAGTGAACTACTTATATATGTACATGGCATGTGCTACCTCAGGGCAGGTGTGGAAGTAAGTACTACTAAATAAAGGAACGGGCCGTGTGTGGAATGGAAGTATGTAACAGAGATGAATGCGGCGCGTTGGTAATGAGGCGGTGGCAGAATGGAAGTAGAACATGCGGTGATGAGATCTGCCACAATTAATTAGATCAGATCGGGGTGAGATCTCGGAGATTCCCATTGGAGATTGAAAAAATGAAAAAAGGACTTAGGACTAGCCATGTGAGGCTGGCCTATTTGTCCACCCATAACATCTTGTATCTATGGACACTGCCTTCCAAGGCTATTCTCTCACATAGCCTCATGATCCTTTTTACCACTGTCCCAGCTCATGTTCCATCTTCATCTTTCAATCACAACCTTTGTACCACCTTTGTGGGCTGTGTTTTATTTCACCACCTCTAGCCACAGCTTGCTGCACAACTTTATTCCAGCTTGTTATTTAGCTTCTTGCCTCATTTCCCTCATCTCTAAGCTAATTCCCCTCTATACTATTGTACACTGTTCCATTTGCAATCCAGCTAGCTTCCTCTCATTGCTGTGCTCCATGATGTAATGGTCACCTAGTCACCACCAACCTTTGCAGCAGTCAAAGGGGAATGCTCCAGCCTCAGAGTGACTCTTCATAACATCTTCACCTTCATACTCCTAGATTGTCTTGGGCTCTGCCCTCACACCTCATCACATCTCATTTCAGAGGCAACACTCACCCCTACCTGAGTCAAGTGTAACACATATACCTCAAGAGGGATGTACTGCTTATGTGCCCAAGTAGGATTGTGCAACTTAAATCTAGATAGGGGCTATTGCCTGAAGGGAATGGGAAATGAGTCTGCTACTTTCTTGCTGGAGTTGTGGGGAACTCTCCAAGGTGAACTAGACTGGAGGACATCCAGCTAGTGCGTCTTATCTTATATAGTGCACATTGCCTGTATGTACATGTTGAAATCTAATCTATAGATTGTACTTAATCTAACTATAATAAGTATTGGTCCATATGGTTACAGCAAGGCTGCAGAGCCATGAAATTGAAAAGAAGTTAGTCTGTGAGATTACCATGAGTCGGCAGAGCCTTGAGAAGTATCTAATTAATAAATAGGAATGGAAGGGAGAATATATACACAGCACATGTGTGCATATGTGAAGAGGCACAGCCTTGGGGTGGAAGCATATATATGTATCCAGCATGTGAGATCTTGATGGTGATGAGATTGCCAAGATCAGATCATATGTAGATCTAATCATAAATAGGGGTTGCACATGAGCACAATTGTGCAAGTGCAAGTGCTTGGTGATCATGTGATGCAATGACTGGTATGCATTGAGCATCTAAGTGAAACAACCCAAGGAGTGATGAGCTATAGGTTGCACTATGACCAGCGACTCAAGAGAAAGCTGAAGATAAGTCGTATCCACAAGAGGAGCTCGGTGGGGAAAACTCCAAGTGAACTAGACTGAGGTTTACTGGAGGCGGGCTCGACCCTTATAAGCTACTCTACGGTTTGTACATGCGTATGTCGTATCTACGATGACAAACCATATATAGACTAATGATCGCATAGCCCTCGTTAGGCTGTGCGATATGGAAGCATGGACAGCCTTCAAGGCTGTGAATAATGGAAGCCATACATAGCCTCATGGCTGTGGCTGGAATGGAAGGCGGTAATTAAATAGAAGCGAACAGCCTCAAGGCTGTGAGACGGAAATGAAGAGGGCGAGGTGCACAGCATGGAAATGAAGAGGCAGAGTAGGGCTGTGCAAACTCTATAAAAAGGTAAATAGTGCCAAACATGTGGCGAGAGGGTGCGAGTCAAGACTTGGCGACTGGAACGCGACTGGACGTCTAAGTGGCGCTAGCGGTCAATGGCAAGCAAGTGCACGTCTAAGTGCGAAAAAGATAGGGGTTAAAATATTCCCCTGTAACACTAAGTGGCATCATTGATCAGTAGTGACTGGTTTTGTAGGGGTCAACCCTAGTGAGTGTAGCATCAAGCTACTAGACATGAGTGCTTGATGGAAGCTTAAATGAAAATCATAGGGGTGAAAAGTTAACCTGTAACATGAACATCTGCAAATTAAGCAAGGGTAGACATCATCAATGAAATATTTTCTCAGTTCACATATGTAGAGTATGATGATAATGCAATGGTAACCAATGCAATGGGTCAATCCAGCCCAAATTTCCCATGCCTGGTGGCCCACAGTAGAGGCTGAAGAAGTAAGACCTACATGACAGCACCATTCAATCAGAACACTTTAAGTGCTCAGATGCACAGCTTGAAGTCCAATGAACACTTTTAGTGCATAAAAATCATGTTTTCTCTATAGTTATGAGCACTATAGTGTGTAAAAGCCTTCTTCCCATGTTTGATGTTTGAGAACCATGATTATTAATAACATTAAGAGGCAACTTTCCGGTATCATAGACCAGAGCACGTGACCTGTGCCGAGACCCCATCCGTCTTATTACCCCCAGCTCGAGAAGGAATTACCCTCGTCCTGATGAATCCACTCTGTCGTGCGTTGCGCGGGTCGACACGTTCGTCAATAACACCTTCCTTGTTACTGCGACGACCCTTTATCGTGTCGTGTTCGCGCGCCTACACGACCGAGTCCGACACGCTCAAGCAGAAGCCAAAGGCCAGCACGCCGCTCCGACGTACGGCCGCTGCCTCTCTCCCTATTCGTTCAAACCCGACCCCAACTCGTAGCCCAATTCGACCCGTACTGACGTTCGCAACCGCGGAACGCTACGTTCCTACTCGTCTACGCCCTCGCCTTACTCCGGATTCCCAGAAACTCCACGATGCATGGTGGATCCCGCGGTGGGGCGAGAACGGCGAGGTCTTCGTTTTTGCAAACGGCAGCTTTGTATGTTGGGGTTTGAGCGAAGATGAGGCCCGCCAGTTTGCAAAAGACATTTTGACTCCCTGCGAGGTCGGCTCGCTCCAAGATCCCGAGACAGAGGAGCTCGAGTTCGTGACGGATCCGAACGAGTGAGGCTACTCTTCTGCCCGTGACTCCGCCGAACGGCTGACCGTCCGTTCGCTTGCAGAAAGACCCGAATACAGGGTGACCTGATCATCCTTGGACGCGTTGCACAACTCCAAGATCCTTTGAATGCCGCTTCTTTTATTCCGTCGAATCCATCCCTCGACATGACAACGCTCCTTGCTCGATATGCCTACTCCCAAGCCCTTTCTCGGTCCACCGCGCTCGCCGTGCTCGAAGAATCCCTCGAGGTATACCTCCTCTCCGTCGCTCAGCTACCCCATTCGCTCGAGAAAACGGGAAAGCCCGGACTGCGTCGCCAGGAACTCATCAAAAAGCTGGGCGTCTTGATGAAGTTCCGCCAAGGCCTTAATCTCAACCGGGAGAATTTCTCCGATACCCCCGATCTATACTGGACGGAGCCGGAGCTCGAGAGCTTTTTCAAATCCATGACGGCCGCTCTAGAGGTCAAGGCGCGGACACACGCCGTCAATGAGAAAATTACATATGCGACTGAGGTAAGTTCAGCTCATCGCCGGTGCATTCCCACTCGTCTCAGTCTGAAACCCAGGTCCAATCGACCCTTAGACAACTACTTACGGAGGTATGGATCATCGTTGTGCCATGCCGGAGTGCTCATTGTGACCTAGTCTTCCGCGCACCGCATGGAACTAGTAATCATTGCCCTCATCGCCGTCGAAGTCATCATCGTGAGTATTCCCTCGCTCTTCTTCCATAGCCGAAAAGTAATTGGATTTAGGCCTTGATTCGAGAAGGACCCGAGCTTTACCGCATGGTCTTTGGTTTACCGACAGAGAAAGAAGACGTTGCTAGATCTCATTGACCATTCTGCGGTGGCACACTGATTTATTAATTTCCATAACCAGGAATATCCCACCACTCTCCACTGTATAACTTAGCTATAATTGCATCCAATACCACAGATCTCTGCATATTAAATATCCCGATAGAGTGTAATTCAAATCTCCCATCTGAACCAGAAACCCTACGAGAAATAACCCCGGCCATTTCTTGAATACCCAATGCTGCTTGTGGATCGGTGGAATGCATAATAATAACTATAACTCCTTGTCGTGTCTCGTTCGAACGAGATTCTCGACATTCGGAGAGCGCGGGGTAATAGAACACACGAAAGCTTCTGGAACGCTGCGGTCGTAATAAGCAATTAGCTACGACTAGACCAGAACTCAACGGGAAACATCACCTCGTCAGCTCGTTCGTGAACTCTGGGTTGGCATCAATCTCCTTTCCGAACGCGTCGCGGGCTCTTGAAACCTGCAATGTTGCCAGTATGGCCGCGATTGCGGCCCAGACGTTCTGGTCTGCTATGTACCTTCCGGGACAAATGCGACTATGACAGCGGTTAGAATACACTCGGTTAACGACAAGCGCTGCGTGTCCCACCGGCCAAACCCAAAAGAATAATGAGATGCGCCCTCCGCGGGCGTTCCGGAGGACGTGAGATGCCGTTCGGGTACGAAGGTCATCGGATCTTTGAACCGCGTCTCGTCATGTGCCATCGCCCTGTGCTAGCTCAGCCTGATATACGTCAGTCGGCGCGAGATACGTACCAAACGTTGGGCAGGACCATGGCGCCTGTGATAGCGTCACTCACGACACGTCGTACTATCGACAACCGCATCTGGCTCACCTTTGGGTATGTACATGCCTTCATATACGTCGCTTGTCGTTGTCACGTGTGGAATCGCTGCAAGGGGAATTCGGCCCGGGTGATGCTCCTGGACCGATTAACTCACCAACAGGCAGTACGGGACGCCAACGGAGCGTCTCAAGGTATACTGCCTCTACGTACGGCAGATTCGGTCTGTCGTCGAAATCCGGGAGGCGTCCATTACCGACGACTCGGTCGATCTCTTCCCGAGCTTTGGCTTGAATCTCGGGATATTGCACCATAGCGAGGATGAATATACGTAGCGTTGAATCGGTCTGAGAGACGTCAGGTCAAGGAATCCAAATGGTTTTGCAACGCACTGTTTCAGCACCCGCTGCAAGGTTGTCGTGAATCCCTGTTCAGCCGAAGGGAACATGGGCACACGTACCTAGGAAGATGGATGTTGCCACGGCCTGAATAGTATCTCTGCCCAGTCTACCATCTCGTTGCTCAAGCAAGTCGCGAACGAGCGACTCTCCGGCAGTTCCAGCGGCCTAGTGAAGCAGCATTCGTCGGATGCTAAACCGAGGGAGGTGATGACAATTACCATATTCTCTACGACGTATTCGACATGGGTGGTTAATACCTCTTCTGCGAGCGCCCGGCATGCCGGCGCGCGTTGCTTGTATCTTCCTCCTGGAAACCAAGACGGGAGATGCACCACTGATCCCCTCGATAATCAAGACAACGATGTGGCACCGCGAGAAATCGAACATACAGAATGGGAAGGCGAGTAGCACAGCGGTTCGCTCAGGAACTGCCCCGATTCGGAGTAAATCGAGAAAGTTTTCAATCCTTGTCACGAATGGGTCGTTGGCAGGCGCGACTTCGTATCCGTATGTCGCAGCCATGATGGTCGCCGCCGCAAAGCTGCGCATCGTCAAGCGACAGAAATACACAGTTATACGATGTAGGCGACGCACGTTTTACAATGTTTAGCATAATCCTCTGGTGCGTCGATGAAGTTCTCGATAAGCTGGCAAACCTTGCGGAGCGCTACTGGCTTGTATTGGGTCGCCTTTTGCTTGCTGAGGGCGAAATTGAACGCCTTCCGATGAAGCCTCCACTTGTCCCCATACGGAAGAAAGGCCGAGATGAAATCAAAGGAAAACCTAGGTGACCGCTTCAGCCTCATTCCTGGCTTCTGGAGACCGAAAGCAACAGTGACGCACATTTCGCTTGTGGGTAATTGGGGTCTGTCGGAATAGATGGCTGATCGTCGATCCAGCAAGTCGTGTGCCACTTCCGCACTATTGAGGATGATGAAATCCTTGCCGAGCAAATTGGCGTATACTATGGCGCCTGGGAATAGCAGAAACAACCGTGAAGATAACCTAGTTTTCGCTGGGGACCGAGACTCGAACGCACCATATTGCTTTCCCCATTGTTCATATGATAACCAAGGGTGAAAGGACTTGAGATCGAAGATGTTACCGATCAAGGGAAAGCCCCTTGGCCCAGGAGGCAAAGGAAGTCCATCTCTGAGTCGATGTCGCCGCCATGCGTTGAAGGCGAATGCGGTACAGAGAATGAGACCGACAGAGTACGCAAACCCGGACCCACTCGAAATCATGGCGGCGGCGGTCTATGGATAACACAAGAACGCTCTGAGCGGATGGGTGTAAGTCAATATGGGCGGGGAGTGGACAGGCACCTCGGACTGGCGGACGCCGCTTTTAACGAGTCCCTCCCTGCCACATCATCGGTGCAGTGCGTCCCTAGCAATGGATTCTTCTCACCTTGGTTATCGCTCACTAGCCGAAGGTTTCAAACAAATATGGGTCTTGCCTCTCAGCATGGAAGACGGCCATAGAAGGCAATGACGGCACTTTAATCATTACCTTACGATTTTCCCGTCTGGTGTCTTGAAACCAATCTACACGAGAACTGGATGCATGGGAAACGCCGAACCTACGAGCAGATGAAATCTCGGTTAGCGCTGAGGTAACTCGTCCAGTGCTTATGTCGGACTCGACCCAAACGTTTCATTTTGGATCAGAGCCAGCAATTACATACCTTGTCCAAGATAGGAAGACCTTCATCACGTGTGTTCTGGCGACCATGAAGGTGAGACAAACCCAAATGATGAGTATAGATCGGGACCGGTTGTGAGACATGCTTACCTAGCACTAAGTCGAGGTACAGAGAATTGTAAATACACACGCGGGACGGAGCTGGCGGCTTACCGCTGATCACGGTGGGCGCTCCCAAGTACGTGATCGCTGGACAATGCCGCCCAAATTGCACTTACCATTACTCTACGCATCTGCCGTATCTTGGCCTGGCTGGTGTGTTTCCTGGGACAACGCGGTTCCATCGTTTTCATTGACGTAGCCCACGTTCTGCAATGGATTCGAAATGTCCAACGTTGATGAGTACTTGATCGCCACACCACATCACGTGAGACCTTTAGGATCATATTGCTTGATGTTTGTCAGATACTAGCCTCGTCAAGACACCGTCCGGTGCATACGAGTACCTTTCCATGTTCCATGCGTCATTCAACCTCAACTTGCGATCGGTATAGTCACCTGTTAGTACTTGCCAGCGGCCTTTTCTACTTGCTCACACCCTAGTGGCTCCGCACCCACTTCGTCTAGTGTTCATATCAGGTCCGAGTTTATCCCCGCCGGATGGAACACCCGACGTTGTATAACGACCTCAAGACAGAACCTGGCATTTTCGAGGTAGACGATGCGTAAGCATCTTTTGCAGACGCCACTGATCAGTGTCGCGAGAGAGAGAGCCGGGACTGTATAATATCCATTGAGATTGATGGGCCTTTGGCGCCGACATGCTGGGAATCCACTTCAGTGGCGGATCAACTCGAAAAGGAATGATGTAGCACTATACCTCCTTTGTGAACATGGTGTAATGAACACCCCAGCATGCCGAGAGTCTCACCGCTCTGTGAGACATCGGAGTCGCCTCAATTCAAGTTATTGCGGCAAACTCTACGCCACATTACAGCAACAACACAATTCGATCGGCTCGGTCGCTCAAGGCACGGAGTGAGACATTCGGCGACGCCATTTTCTCTATCCATATGCATCATTTCTCAGCTTTCCTTGAGCACGTCCACAGAGCGGGAAGTTCAGAAGTGTCGTCATCGGGGTGGCGTGTCAAGACATGATCACCGGGCCGCTCAACTAGTTAGTCTGCCTGGCCAGCCGGGTTGGCATCTGGTAAGCGTACTATCACTAGCTACATGATCCGGGAGAAAGCGTCTTAGATTGAATCGATTCCGCAGATAAGGAATACTCTGACTCAACAACCCCTCCACCTCCCGGCGGAATGGTGCGGACATGTGTATTCGAAGCGCGTTGGGTAACCGTCGTTTGCAAGACGAGGGAGACAAGTACCACTCCGTGGAAGTATACATATCAACGAAGTAGTGCAGCCGAGCATTCAAACACTTGATGATTGATCGGAGAGCCCTGAGTAGGTCGAGACCGAGGGGACAAAGTGCCTAGACTAATTCTGGTTGGTCTCCACTGAGTAGTCCATCTTGTATTACTGCATTCGATCGAGTCCGACGGACCAACATCCAAGTACTTGTCCGTCTTCGAATCGTTGGATGGGGACTAGTGCTCTAGATCACCCCAAACTATTTCTGCAGATGAAAATCCAAGTCCACCTTCTATTCTCTAGGTCGTGAGGCTTTTGAATGGTCTCTCCTCGGGTAGTTGTAACCGATACCACAACAGAATTCGATGTGCATTCGGTACGCACCCTAGAACATGAAACGCATCGTCCACAACTATCCATAAATTTCATGTGATTTACGCGACGTCGTTCGCATGTTATACCAGACACCTTCTCGGGTGAATGTAACATATCCCTACGCGAGCTGTCAGATTTCCATCCGCGACCATCGCAAAACCCGACAACTAGACGTTCTCGGCAGCGACTTCCAAAGTAGTGACAACAGGTTTCTCGTCGAACGATCTCGAAGAAGTCAAATCCATGTGTTGTTGAAGTGCCGAGAGATACCCTGGCGGGACAAGACCATTATCTTCGTGGTATAGCCTATGTGCGTTGAGGAATGCAACTTGTTGTGGAATCAGAACTAGCGAATTCAATATTCACGTAAGCTTGTGTGCACCTGCAGGTGAGAACTCAGAGTACGTACTGCGTGAGGAAGAGCCAAGGAAGGTGTCATAAAAGAAGAACGCGATGATGGTGGCTGGGATATTGGTGAGTGCGGCTATTGCAGCGTATGGGCCACCAGCAGCGTGGCGACCCCAGATTGTCAGTGCCATCAAACGCGCGCCGACGTCGCGAGCCGTATTTGCGGCAACTGATGTGGTTGTGATGACCGATATGAGAGATTTGGTCAGGGAATAAACACGTACAGGCAGTCGGAGAAAATCCCCAAATAGCGATGCCACTTGTGGTATGGATCACAGAATTAGCTGGTGAATACATTGTGGCATATGAGAAAGGGTTCATACTATGTGAATCCGATGATCCAAGGTGCTGCTGCTGGCGGTATCATGTGGTTAGTTGGATCAAGGCATGCACCTATGGTAATGCCAAGAATAAGATCCTTTGCATACATCAATATCGCACTGATCGGCGTGGACATGCTATGAAATACTCACACTCATAAACTCGTTGAGGAGGACCCGGTGTAAGTTCGTGCCAGGTAGTACATAGAGCGCAAATATGCCCGCCGGACCATCAGGAGTGAACATCAAAGTGTCATAGAGGCCCTTTTCGACCAGGGCACTCTCGGCAGCCTTAAAATGGTGACTTTTCTCTTCACAAAAGCCGATCGAACACGGACATACCACTATCAGGTCTTTCCATTGCACGTATACAAAAAGACACGCCAGGTAAGCGCCAAGTGTTTGTGCCAAGATGTACCTGCACCTGATTTTAGCATCACCTAGGAAACAGAGCAAGAGGAGCGCACATGGCAGCTTTTCGCACTGGAAAGCCTCTGAATATTACAAACGCAATGGTGACACCAGGATTGAAGTGACCACCAGAAGTTGCTGAACAGATCGTAATTGCAAGCACGATTCCGAGGGAATAAGCAACGCCGACGGTAAATAGAGCTAGAGGTCAAAATCAGGATCTAACATGTACACTATCGCGATGCAGACGGACAGCCAATTGGTTGAGACGTGAGATTCCCGACAACGAAAGCTGCTGTTGATCCGACACCTGTATCATAATGAATTATCAGATACAAAACGCTCTTTGGAACGACGATGATCGGCCAACCTGCGTAAACGTATAAATATACACCAAGCTGTACATCAGAAAGTCGTCAGTTGCAGTTGAGAGTACATATGATAGAAGTACGATACCATCTCAGCAACCATTTCGGTAAGTAAATGAATTCTAGTGTGCTTGACCCTCTCCCAAGTTGTCATGTATCGTGGCTGTGGGGCAACATCGCGCAGGCGAAGCGTTGGATAGGACATGATGTCGGAGAGGCTGTGGGATGGATGTCGAGGTTCTAGCAAGCTGAACTTTTAAGCCCAGACCCGTTCGAACATGTCATCTGTACGTGACATGAACTTGAGCCCGGTGGTGACCACCGAATCAAAATACCTGCAATGTGGCAAATGAGAAGCCCGTTCCCGTGCTTGCCACCATAGGTCGCACGGCTGCCAACCTGTTAAGAGAGTCATCTGATGCACATCTACCTGATTGAGGAACTCCGAAGGACGCCGTGAGTGATGATGTGTCCTATGTGAGATTGAAGTAGAATGGCCTGAGAAGCACGGGGCCTCGTGGTTCAGTCACCAGACCGGTCAAACCAGATGAGTCGGGTATATAAGTAGTATGCAACGGAATCTGTTGATCTCCCCGCGTGAAAAAAGGGTCTTGTAATCATTGGGCACGTACAACACAGTGCGACTCGGAGGTGGCCAGAAGTTTTCATGCATGAGCCACACGCCATTTCATACTCTGTAGAACTCATTCCTGCGCATCGACGATAAGTGCTTGGACTTAGAGTAGACCAGTTCAAATTGGAATCTAGCACCGTTGAAATAAATGATGACCGCAGCGGTGTCCGGGTGCAGTTTGAAGTTGAACTCTTTGAGTCACGTACGCCACCGACTTACACCATCACTGGCTACTCCAGCGGCGTTGGAGGGTGAAGCTTGGACGTGGCAAGGATGGTAGTATCAACCACGTCGGTTGCACTGTTGGAAGTTTCCTTTCGGACGCCACCCTCGCCTATACTTCCTTTCCAGCTTCCTAAGCGCTGGGTCACGTCCGATACACGAGGGATGCCAAACAAGATTAACCCTTTCGAACTCCGTCGTGCACTCGTGGACAGATGGGCTAGCGTCTACCTTGATTGACAAATCTCACATTCGCACCGGGGCGACATGACTGTGCGTCTCATAACCCCTATGGGATGTCGACCCCACCCGAGATTGGGAACCCGCAGCAAGTTGCTATTTTGGTGGCACAAGTAACCCACGATGGCCAGCACTCAAGCCTGCACATAGAGCACCTTCCTAGGTTGGTTGCCGAATGCGAGAAAAAAAGCGGGATCACTGCTCCGAGTACCGTCCGGCTGCCAGAAACATTCAACAAGGCTATCGGTATCGGCGACGAAGGTACGGCCCACGCGCTACCTCAGGCTCGCGTTCCAGCTCTGTCCTCAACAGCTACGGAAAATGATATTGCATCCGTGGAAACCCCAGCATGTGATTTAGGCGGCGTAGGCTGCTGCGGTTACGGCCACCTCAGGGGTCACAGTGCCAGCAGATTCATCATTTGTTTCGACTCCCCGTTGGGCCCCGACGTTCGAGTAATGCAATTGCCCTGAACGAGCGCCTGGACCGCCTGGCAGCAATATATTCCGCGGGCTCTGAAAGGTACTCGACCGGTGTGCGACCATCCAGGGAGGCTTCCTCGCAGCTCACGGCCCCGGCCAGAACCGGCCGGCGGTGTGTGGCGAGTTGCGAGAT
>JBBPLN010000467.1:0-19783 GCA_038089815.1 Sutorius eximius | reverse complement strand
GACGACGACGACAGTGGCGGCGACGGCGGCGAGGTCGTTGTGAGAGGGAGCGGCGTAGGATGGGGGCGAGGACGGGACGGCGGTGGGTTCAGTGAAAGGCATGGTCAAGGGGAGGGTTGTTCTCCCGCCCTTCCTTTTCCGTCATGTACATCCGAACTTCGCATCGATCCATACACGGCTGGCTCGACACGATGCAGCACGACGTCGACAACGACCACGACGACGTTCAATGGCGCGACATCGCCAACAAAGACTGGCAGATCGCCGTCGAGATCGCCCGCGCGCGGTTGCTCGCAGCGGGCACACACGCACGCCTCACTTTTCTCCGCGACGACCTTGCATGGCTCGCGACACAAGGTATGTCCGTGCCCGGCTGTGTAGGCCTCGCTGACCTCGTCTAGATCTCGCGCTCTCGCAGGTGCTCGACGTGTTCAAGTTGCTCACCGAGACGTACCCGCGCTACGTCGACGCACCGTCGCGCGACGCCGTGGAGCGCATCGGTATGCGTTTCGTGCACAGGGACGAGTCCATTCGCGATGGACCAAAGCTCGGCGTGCTCGAGCACGTCCTCGGCTGGCTTGCGCACCAGGTCGCCCAGATATCGAAGCCAACGTCCAGGTGCGCTCTATCTCTGCCGCTTGTTCACACGCTGAGTGCCATCAGTTCTTATGCTGCGGCGGATCTGTTTGTCCTGCTGAGCTGGTCGTGCGGGCTGTACACGACGTGTGTGTCTACCTCGCCAGACTTTGTCTCGTCCGACGCGTGGCGGGTTCTCGTGGGCATTCTCGCGACCCTACTCGATCGTCTGCTTGGCCCATCCGCGCGGTCGAAAGTTACCATGCAGAAAAGCGCACTCGTGCGCACACGCGGGGCACTCGGATCCGCCCCACAACATCTACAATTGTTCATGTCGACGCTCGTCGCTCTTGCCAAGTCGAGTCCGACACCCCTTGTCTATGTCCCTCTTCTGGGTACGACCGTCGAGGTCACGATCCGTCTAAAGGGCGACATCACGCCATCCATCAAGGTAAGTACATCACGCCGTTCTGGGTTTCCTAGATGACCTAGCTCAGGAGGATATCATCAATCTATACACGACTCATGTTCTCATGTCCAAAACGACAGTCCCTGCACATGCCTCTGTTCGTCCTTTCCTCCATGCTCGCCACCCAACTCATCCTCTGCAGAACGCACTGCGCGACTTTATACGGACCAACGTTGGTCCCGATGACGTTTCTGCTACGATACTCCCCACAATGGAAAAAGCGCTCCTCCGTTCCCCAGAATACTCGCTCAGCGGTACGTTCTCTCCCGTCCTCTCGTGCCTCTTTGACGTCCCCCAGTCATTACCGATTTTCTGCACGCTTATGCCCACCCGTTGAACGAATCCACCCTCAAAAAACTCCTTACCGCCGCACTCAACTCGACCAAGTCCACCAATCCGATCGTCCGCACGCACGCCACGAGCCTCTTCAGCGCCCTGCTCCCCAAGCTCCCTCCTGCGTCCCTCGGGACCGCCGTCTCTGAGGTGCTCGCGCTCCCATTGGCGGGCAAGACAGCCAGCGCAGACCACCGTCTCGCGCTGTACACGATGCTCGCGGCGGTCCCCGCGCACGACGGCGCGTCTTTGGCCCTCGTCTGTGCGCTCCCGGGCCTGGTGGTCAAGGAGACGCACGAAGGCGCGATGGGCGCGCTCGTGCGCGTGTTGCCGGTGCATCTGGGACATGTCCTTGCGCGTGACAACTCCGTGCCCACCGAGGTCGCCACGCTCATGGCGAGGGAGATGGCCGGAGGCAAGCCGGCGCTAAAGCGCGCCTTGGTTTGCGCCGTCGGCGGTGCGCTGTGGGGTCTCGATGCCGTGGTCAACGACGCGACGCGGGCGTTTGCGGGCGCGGTGGGGGGCGCGCTCGAGGGGTGCGTGCGGACCGTCAGCGGCAATCCGCTCGGAGCTGCCGGGCCGGTGGAGGGATACGTCGGCGTGGCTGTGCTTCTCGGTCCACTTGCCAGTGTATTTGGTAAGCGGCGCTATTTTGGAGATTTTCATTTCGATGTTACGTCATCCATTCGATCGTACTGATGACGTCATGACGGGATTGGTTAGACGATTCCGTTTCGCGGAGTGTCACCGCGGAGCTGCTGCTCGGTACGCCGACCAAGCCTGGGTTTTTGGTGTGGGACAAGGTTTATGGAAAACTTGGCGATCTGGAGGACGCACGGTGGTTGCTTCGCGCGGTGGAACGCGTGTTGGGCGTGTCGCGTGTTGAGGCGGAGGCGGGGCGGCACCAGCACGTGCGGTACGTCTCTTGGTTGTACGTCATGAGTGCGTCTGACACGTTGTGTTGATAGGGTCGCGCTCGGTGCGGTGCTGTTGCATCTCGCGGTGCATGTCCCGTTTGCGGATGTCCGGAGGGAGACGGTCAGTGTGATCGGGCGTCTAGCAAGACGGGGAATTGTGAGCAGTGTATTACGAGATGCGCTGGTGGCGTCGCTGAGCGCAGGCGGGGCCGTGGGTGGGGTCAAACCTCCCGTGCTGGCCGAGGAGCAGGAGGGCCAAAAGGCGGTGGATAAGCGCGGACGGTATGCGGGTGTGTTGCTTGCGTGTGGTGGTGCGTGTGCGGATCTTCGTGAGACGGACAAGGGCGCGAGGGAGGAAGAGATGCTACGGTGGATCGTGCTCGCGCACCACCCCGCGACATGTGTGTTCCCATTCTTTTTCGTGCAATCGATGCTAATGCGGAGGGTAGGCCCATCGGGGCGCATGCTGTGGATCGAGATGTGTCAACGCGCGAGTGCGGACCCGATGGGTACATTGAGCGGGCATGTCGACGCAGCGATGACGCGCGTGCTCGAGGCGTCATTGATGGATCCCAAGGTGCGCCTTCGCTCGTTTCTTCGCAGGAACGTTACGACCTGCCACGCAGTCGGGTTTCCCAGAAGCAAGCTACCGCGCGCTCGCCACGATGACGTTTATTGCTCCCGCTGTCGTCCTCCCGCGCGTGATGGTGCAGCTCCGGGAGGATATTGACGGCGCGGCGCTGGGCGCGCTGACGGAGGAGGACGTTGAGGTGTGGGAGACGCCCGAGGGAGTGATGTACGTCGATGGTGAGTGTCCCGTTGGATGACCGCTGTTGTCTGACCAGCTCTCCAGTACTGGCGACGAAGAAAAAAGAAGAGGGTCCGAAAAAGGGCAAGGGTGCCGAGATGGCTCGGTGGGAGGCCGATATCCGGCAGTCGCTTGCGAGTAAAAAAGTCAAGGCGGGCACTGCCGCTGCCGCAGGGACGGGGCTCTCCAAGGAGGCGCGGGCGTTGATAGCGGCGCAACTTGCCAAGGAGGCAGCGGTGCGCGAGCGTGTGGGAACGCTGAGAGCGAGGCTGGTGCGCGGGTTAGCTTTCGTTCGTGCGGTCGTCGAAGGCGGGTGTCGAGAGTCGAGCGCGAGCGCGGGAACGGGCGTAAAGGGCTACGTGAGGGACATGGCCGGGCGTCTGCTCGGCGCGATGAGCGCGCGGTGTGTGCGGCTCGTCGGGGTCGGGGATGGTGCGGAGGGTCCGTTCGAGACGTTTATTGGCCTCACGCGGTGTTGTTCGGAGCGGCTTGAGGGTCTTGGGCGGTGGGTTGGCGTGGCGGTGTTGAGGGCGCTCGAGGTCGAGTGTGTACCGGAGGAACAGGCGGAGGAACCGCTCAGCTGTGGGTCGTCGGTCCTTTCCCCATTCTTTTCTCGTGCTGATGGTGATGTGAGCGTTTGTAGCGCTGGTGCTGCGCGTGCTGTATAGGCTCCGTACGCTCTCTGAGCAGGCACCGTTCGACGCAGCGACGTTTTCGCTTGCGCTCTTTCTGCTCGGGCGTGTTGCACGGCGCGGTGGGGTCGGCGTGGGCGCTGGCAAGCGAGGGGAAGGAGGGGAACAAGAAGAGGAGGAGGCACTCGAGCAGGTGCAGCTCGTGTTGGACGTGATCAAGTTCCACCGGGGCGAATGTGCGTCCACGTTTCGCTTGCCTTTCGTTTTCGTACGCCGCCAACATGCATACGCATTGCAGTCTCGGACGCTGCCTTTCCGCGCAAGACGACACTCGAACATATGTTGCACGTCGTGCGGACGCAGCCCCGTCTAAGCAAGGACGCGTCGTCGCTCCTGATTGATCTGGGTGAGGCGATTCAGGCGAATGCGACTCGGGACGAGGTGGGCGTGTTGATCGAGGGTACGCTCGTGCAGGAGACGCACGTCCGGAATTCGTGTTTGCAGGCGTTGCAGGTGAGCCCGCCGGGACACTTTCCGCGTTCGCGTTTCGGACGGTCTGATGGCGTCTGTAGCCATTTGACCTCACCGAGTTGGATTGGTCGCCCGAGTTATGGGTTGCGTGTCATGACTCGGACGAGCAGAATGCGAGGCTGGCGAGTCATGTGTGGGAGGATAATGGGTTGGATGTGGCGGAGGGGTTCTTGGGGGATGTACTTGCTTTCTTGGGTGAGTGCGCGTCCCCCCTCCCTCTTTCCCCTTTCTTTGACGCTGTCTGTATGGTAGGCCACGATAACGGGTACGTGAGGACGAGTTCGGCGGCTGCGATTGCGGCTGCCGTCGAGCACCATCCACAGGCGGGAGACAAGGCGATCAGCGAGCTGCAAGCGCTGTATCGGGAAAAGGTGACGCGTTTCTTCGTTTCTCCGAATGTGTCTTGATGCGTTCTCGTCCAGGCCAAGATCCTCGCTCCTGAATTTGATCAATACGTAAGTGTCCTCTGGATTCACTAGAGTCACAAGAACGACGTGTACACAGGGAATGGTGATTGCACAAAGTCTGGATCGTGCGGATCCATGGCCGACGCGCGTTGCGATTGGGCTGGCGTTTGCGCACCTCGCGCCGTCGTTCCCCGAGGCGCAGGTGGAGCCGTTCTTTACGTTTCTCATCCAGGACGAAGCACTGGGGGATCGATCCCCGGACGTACGACGCGAGATGTTACGAGCCGGCGCGGCTGTCATCGATCACCACGGGGCGTTGCGGCTCGCGGGCCTCCTTGCGACATTCGAGACGCACCTCGCTGGGCACAGTCCTGCAAACGAAGCCGGAGACCAGATCAAAGAGGCCGTCGTCATCCTGTTTGGTCGCGCGGCACGCCATCTCACTGCGTCCGATGCGCGAATCCCTGGGATCGTGGACCGCTTGGTAGAGGCGCTGCAGACGCCGTCGGAGCAGGTGCAGATGGCCGTGTCGGATTGTCTTGTCCCGCTCGTGACCCTCATGGGCGAAGACCGAAGCGGACGGTTGATCGACGGATTGTTCAAGACGCTGTTCGACGCGCCCAAGTACGCCGCGCGACGGGGTGCGGCGTATGGGTTGGCGGGCGTGATCAAGGGGCTCGGGATAGGCGCGATGAAGCGGTACGACGTGATCGAGCGACTACGTGTCGCCACCGAGGACAAGAAACGGTTCGAGTTGCGCCAAGGGGCCATGTTTACGTTCGAGACGCTCTCGTCGACGCTCGGGCGGCTGTTCGAGCCATATATCACGTTTATCCTCCCGATATTGTTGACGGCGTTTGGGGATGGTACGGCGGACGTGCGCGAGGCGGCGCAGGACGCTGCGCGCGTGATCATGGGGAACATGTCCGGGTATGGTGTTAAGCTCATTTTGCCCTCGCTCCTCTCTGGGCTGGACGAGAAGCAGTGGCGGTCCAAGAAGGGCTCGATCGAGTTGCTAGGCATGATGGCCTACTGCTCGCCCCGTCAGCTCTCGCTCTCGCTCCCGATCGTGATACCGCGGTTGACGGGCGTGCTGACGGACACGCACGCGCAGGTCAAGGTGTCCGCTAACAAGAGCTTGAAGCAGTTTGGAGAGGTGATCAGTAATCCAGAGATTCAGGCGTTGGTGCCGACGTTGCTCAAGGCGCTCGTGGATCCCGGAAAGACGACGAATGCCTTGGCGGCGCTGTTGAGGACGTCGTTTATGCATTATATCGACCATTCGTCGCTCGCCCTCGTACGTCTTTTGATTCATCTTTTGAAAACGAGGACTTGAGCTTGGTCTTTGTGCAGGTCATTCCTATCATCGAGCGAGGATTGAGAGAACGAGGGGCGGAGGGAAAGAAAAAGGCGGCGCAGATCGTGGGTAACTTGGCGTCGCTGACGGATTCAAAAGATTTCGTGCCCTACCTGTCGAGCCTGTTGCCCATGGTGCACGTCGTACTCGTCGACCCGGTCCCAGAGGCACGTGCAACGGCCGCCAAGACCCTCGGCACGCTCGTCGAACGACTCGGGGAAATTCATTTCCCAGATCTCGTCCCTGGCCTGCTGAGGACGCTCAAAACGGAGACGTCTGGCGTCGATCGACAGGGTGCCGCCCAAGGACTGAGCGAGGTCCTTTCCGGACTGGGCATGGAGCGCCTCGAAGGACTTTTGCCAGACATCATCGTCAATGCGCAGTCACCGCGGAGTACCGTCCGCGAAGGATTCATGTCGTTGCTCGTTTACCTACCCGCGACGTTTGGTAACCGGTTCCAGCCACATTTGCCCAAGATTATCGCTCCGATTTTGAGCGGTCTCTCGGATACGGAGGAGCATGTGAGGGAGGCGGCGATGCGGGCTGGGAGGATGATCGTGACGAATTATTCGAGCAAGGCGATCGATTTGTTGTTACCTGAGCTGGAGCATGGCATGTTTGATCCTGGTTGGCGCATCAGGGTGCGTTGCCCTGCTTTCCTGTATGTTATTTCGCACTGACACGATCGTCATTATTTTGCTTGCTCTCCGTAGCAATCTTCGATCACGTTGGTCGGGGAGCTGTTGTTCAAGGTATCTGGAATTTCAAGCAAGCCCGAGGCCGGGGACGACGAAGAGATGGCCGAGGCTGCTGTGGCAGAGTCTTCCCGACGTGCGTTGACGGAGGTTCTGGGCGCCGAACGACGGGATCGTATTCTGTCGGCGTTGTACTTGGCGAGACAAGACGCCGTCAACGTCGTCCGTCAGTCTTCTATCCGTATCTGGAAGGCGCTCGTGCACAATACGCCGAGAACAGGTAAGGACAGGTCCCAGCGAGAGCAAACCCAGCTTATATCCCCCTAGTGCGCGAGATTTTGCCCGAGTTGGTTGGTCAAGTTGTCAAGCTGTGTTCGAGTGACGAGTTTGAGCAGCAAGAGGTCAGTGCTGTCTTTATTTCTTCCTCGGATCACATGTTTATTAGCTTTTGGGAGCGAAGACCGCAACGCGTACGACGGCCGAGCTGTGTCGCAAGTTTGGTGAAAAGATTTTGGGCGAGATCATCCCGATTTTGCAAAATACGGTCACGTCACCTGATGCACGTACCCGCCAAGGTGTATGCCTCATGTTGTCTGATATCATGTTGGTCTATCTCCCGCCTTTGGGTTGCTCTCCTCTCTGATCGACCATCTGCAGGGAGAGTACGACTGATACGCAGCGCGAAGGTCACGAGAGCGAGATTATCAACATGGTCCGGACTTCGCTCGTCGATGACGATGCGACTGTTAGGACGGCAGCGGCGAAAGCATTTGACACACTCCAGGAGTATATCGGGGCCAAGGCCATCGATCAAACGATTCCTACCCTGCTGGAAGCTCTCCGTCAGCCTGGGGAGAGCTCTGGAACTGCCCTTCAGGCTCTTCGGGAAGTCATGTCGGTGAGTCGTGATTTCTCTGCGCAATATGGAAAACGGCCAGCGTTCTGATGTGTGTATGCCCCAGGTTCGGGCCGCGACGGTGTTCCCCGTACTGATTCCTACGTTGATCGCCACGCCGATGACAGTGTTCAACGCGCATGCGCTTGCGTCCCTCGTTACTGTGGCTGGGAATGCACTGAGCAAGCGTCTGACGGTCATCTTGAGTGCCTTAGTCAAGGTGCTGGAAGAAGAAAAGGACGAAGAGTTGCTCGCAGCTCTGGACGAAGCATTGCGTGCATTGCTTGCATCGATCGGGGACCCCGAGGGGTTGAACACGTTGATGTTACTACTGCTTGGGTGGTACGTGCATCTGGTCTCGATGACGCATTCTTTTCTGGATACCATGATCTGACTTGGGTTGAACAAGGACGAAGAGCGATACACCGAAACGTCGTGCTAGCGCTTGCGAATTATTTTCCATCTTTTGTGAGGCATCGGAACTCGATTCATCCTTGTACAGGGTGGATTGGGTTCGCCAGCTGATCTCATTGTTTGACGATCCCGAGGTCGACGTTCATACTACAGCGTGGAAAGCATTTGACGCGTTTATCAAGTCTGTGCCCAAGGACGAACTGGAACCGTTGGTCGTTCCACTTCGCCGGACCATCGAAGGGACAGGCGCTCCGGGGCGGACTGTGCCCGGGTTCAGCTTGCCCAAAGGTGTGGCACCGATTGTCCCCGTCGTCATTGCAGGTCTCACAACAGGAAGCAACGAGCAACGGGAAAATGCTGCCTATGCCATCGGAGACCTCGTCGAGCGCACCGACGAATCTGCTATCAAACCATTCGTCGTTCCCTTCACCGGCCCGCTCATCCGCGTGGCCACGCAAGCGACGACCTATCCACCTGGTGTCAAGACAGCGATCCTGTCCGCGCTGGCTGTGATGCTGGAGAGGATACCAAATCACGTCAAGCCGTTCTTCCCACAGTTGCAACGGACATTTGTCAAGTCCGTCAGCGATTCGTCAAGCATTGTCGTGCGCACGCGGGCTGCGGATGCGCTTGGTGTTCTGATGCGCAATCAGCCACGTGTGGATCCAGTGGTGACAGAGCTCATTGGGGGTGCGCGAGGGAACGAGGAGGAAATCGCGGCGAGTTTTGTCCTGGCGTTGTCGCACGTCGTTCAGAGTGCGGTGGTACATGGGGGCGTCGGTGACAAGGCCAGGGAGACGTGCATTGAATTGGTACACGAAGCGTTTCGTGGAACGCATGAAGGTTAGGACATGGTTTCTCGGTGATCGATTTTGGTAGTGATGCGGTTGGTGTGTGACAGATCATTACATCCAGGCGATGGCGAGTCTCGTCGCGTCCTTGTCCACGAACCCGGGATCACTCAAGTCTGTCGTAAAGTGAGTTCATTCTCATCCTGTGCGCGGCGACATGATCATCTGACTGCCTTGGTTAGCGCCTACCTCGTCTCCGGGACGCCTCCATCAGCGCTCTCCTCTCACACCATCCTTGCAGTGCTCCGCCCCGAGGATGCGGATGGGCGCGTTCGGCCAGACGAGACGCTGTTCGCCGCTCTGGGTGTGTTGCGTAGCGTGGCGCTCAAGATCAAGGAGAGCGCGGGGAACGAACGACCTGCGATTTCCCGTCCTGCACGGGATGCGCGGGAGATTTTGAAAGAGATGGTGGCAGATGGCGAGGAGAGTCTGGCGGGGATATTTTGAGCTGGATCTTGTAATGCTGACGTGTGCTAGGATTGATGATGGCGTGGGGTTTCTCCCGGTCAGAGAGGGGAAACGATATAATTGTTTGGGGGTTTGCCTTGGGGTACTAAAGCGTTAAGAAGGCTTCGTATTTGCACTTTTCCCGATCGCTCGTGCTAGTGGTCAAAACTGACTTTGGCATTTTGTGTAAATTGCTCATGCCAGCCGCTGCGAACGTCAGGCGGACGTGTGTAACAACTGGCATATTCAAAGGACGGGGGATGGAGACTACTAGTAGTGTCTAGCATGCGTCGGTGAATTGACCATGCAAATCGAACCTTGCACACGCCGTCTCTTTTAGGGACGACCCTCAGCATACATAATTCCCGGTGTCGTCATTCAAATCGATTCCTGAGTCCGAGACCGCCTGATGGCGGCACCTGAATAGATATTGCAGGTATTGGGGTTGAATGAATGCCCTACTATAGTGCACACTCCGCCAGTGGGTTCCTGGCACGTATCGAGGTTCATATCCGTTTATGGACACCAAATCGGCGAAATCAATCAGGGACCAGTGTCAACTGACAGAACTGAAAAGGCCGGTATGTACCACTCGGCAAATTCACCAGAGTCGTGCTCAGGCCAGTACCTAGAATGAAAACTCCAAAACACTGGTAGATGTCCATTCCATCCACAATCAACGAAAGTATAATTATCTGGGTATTGTATGATTCTGCAACTGGCTGTGGCAGCAACGGAACGCCCAGGACCTAACCGAACTCGAATTCAAACCAAGCCCCAAAATCATCACCCTCACATTTTGGGCAATCCAGTTGATACTGAGAGCGTTGAGGTGCCCGTCACTTCCTCTATTTCGAAGTGGACCCATCTGGAGCATAGTTTGAGTGGCCGTTTCTACAGAAAAATATCAGCAACAGGCCATATAACCCCAAGTATAGATATTGTGCTCAGAGACTCACTCTCTCCTATGGTCGTAGTGGCTGGAGCCGAGTTCTTCAAACCCTCGGGCGCCGATGTCTGCGTCCGGGAGTATACCAGCATCACGCTGCACCACATCATACGTGGAGGGGCGAACACTGTCGGGGGACGAAATAGGCAGTGCAATTACTGCAGTGATGGTGCAAAAGAGTGCGAGTGTAAGCTTGTGGAACAACATGGTGTTCAGTTTGCAAGAGAATGACTTGGGTGGGTGATGAACTTTCAGCGTCGAATTCGGGTCTATTTAAATGGTGCAGACCAGAGTGGTGGATTTTTAGAGATCAACCTTCGTAACACAGTGTTTCACGACCGGAACCCAGGGTCGAGATCCCAGACCAGATGTGCCCGACATGTCCATGATGTGTATGACACAGTGCTCGGTAATGTAACCACTTGGTTCAGCCGAGGTCGGATGTAAGGATAATAATATCTTCTGGCGTGGTTAGATTTTCAGTCGTCTTCGTGAATAGGCGGAAACGATATCCATCTCTCCATAGGGACGCGTTTGATTGGTCTTCACCAAGACAGCGGAGAGGCGTGGTTGTTACCTGGGACAGAGCAGTGACGTCGGCTCATTACGTGGTACAAGTTTTACAATTTCCCTACCATTCTTCTCATCTGCAGTACCATGCTGTCCATATCCTTTCTGCTTATCAGCACATCTTCTGGATATTCCACCAGCTTGTCAAGTAGGTTCAGAAGCTAGTGTCCAGGATTTTCCACGGCCACTGATATTATAGCCGTGTGTCCACTACAGTCATATATGAGGTTGAAACATTGACCAGATTGATGCAACATGCGGCCTGTCGAATCGCAAATGCTGTCACTGGCATGTACATGTGTTGATCTCGGTATCAATCTTCTGTTGAGACATGGCCTTGCACCGATCCGCGTGCTCTCATCGGTTAGGACTATATCTCCCTGACATCTCGACTGCGATAACAAGCATACCAGTCAAGAATATATCTGAAGTGACAGGATGCATCCCGTCCACCGGAGCCTTTCCCGCAACTTGTAGTCGATCATCGGCCTTGTAGATCGTTTGCAAGCCGCCCAGTCACCAGTAGCCACTTCCTTATGCTCACCACAAAAAACATGCCCACGGTTCTCTCTACCATTAACTTTGGTGCAAACACAAGCACCAAGCTTAACTTCCCAGTTCATGACATCGCGTTCATAAAACAGGGTACCTGTAATGAAATGGGTCTCATGACAGGGTGTCCTAGTGGTCCGCAGCCGATGCGAAACATTTGCGTTGTAGGTGTCTAAGTATTATAATGTGGGTCGTCTATGGGGCCTATGGCAACGAGTGCCTAATGATCAGTTTGTCAGATAGGCAAGCGTGCGCGCCGCCGCACATTGGACCGCATCTCCATTCTACGGACCTACAGTGTACCCTGCTGCCCTTACTTACGATGTAGTACAATAGCGCGATAGGGTTGTCCTAGTCCGCAATGACACCTATCGTACTCTCGCCTCCTTTTCCTTTTGTCTCGACCCTTGGCCATATAATTTCTCCTTTTACATTCGAGTACTTATAGCCACGAGTATATAGTACCTCGAGCGACGACCGCTACCTCAGTCCGTTCTACCACACGCGACTGAGCTTGTCTGCCTAGCCGCGCGCTTCGTATACCGTTCTTCTTCGTCACTTCACAGATTCGTCTAAGAGAGAATCAGCGCACATCAACTATGGCACCAGCAAGTCTCGGAGAGGCTGGGGAGGTGGGTAATGTTCCAAGAATCGTTGAAGGATGGGGATTATCGCCTCCGCCGTCGGCCGCTCTTCTATCGGTGACCAGCAATGCTGAATCAAGTCCCAGTGCGAGTCGTCCATTGCTCGAGACTCTGGTCGGCCGGGCTTGCGGCCCCTGGCCATGCATAGGATGACGGCCGCCTCTTCCCGGACTTCTGACCATGGTTGCTTTCCGGACAATACCTGTAATGATGTCAAAACGAATTTAGCTTCTATATGCAACAAACTTCCCTGGAGAGCGACACATCCAAAGGAATATATATCACTTTTCGTTGTCCGAATTCCTGACGCATCTGGATCTACTTGTTCTGGTGCGATCCAGCGCAGGGCTCCTGGTCGCGCAGTGGACCTTTGCAGATAGGCTAATGCCTCTGGAATACTTCCAACCAAGGAGGCGTAGCCGAAATCAGTCAGGCGAACAGCGTAGTCTGCGTCGACAAGCACGTTGTTCTATCTTTAACTGAGACAAGAACAACAATGACGTTTTTGCTTCGACGCACGCAGTTCAGATCACCATGGACGATTGGAAAAGAATGAACTGCGGATTATTAATATTTCAAGACTTTGGGATTGTAACAATGACCCACGATAACGTAGCCCATTGGAAACATCCAGAAGCTACCCTACCAGGTCAGAGGACAAGAAAACGGACAACAATGGACGCACAAACTGGAGTCGGTGTGTCACATCTAGATCTTTGTCATGCTTCGCCAAGAATTTGTGAAGGGATTCGTTGGGCATCCACAAGGAGACCAATGACATTGCGTCATCCATGCCAAATCCATTCGCAATACCTAGAAATGGGACGATATTGACGTGGTCTAATCGCTTCCAGATTCCGAGCTCTCGATGGAGCATCTGAGGGGGGATTCACACGATATTTATCACCATGGCAAAGTAGTTACCTTTGCAGACTTATTGCTTGCATCTCCTTCCAGCGTGAGATTGAATCGGAGGGCCTTCACAGCAACCTGACTGAGAGGTAAGTAGAGACAAAGACAAGCCGAAACCTACACTCAAACCTCCTTTGGGACCGAATTGCCAAGATAGTGACATCGGTAAACGTCACCAAAACTTCCTCCAGCCGAATGCCGACCTGTGATCCTGACAATATGAGGTGTGAGATTTGGGGGTGGCGGAGCTTCGCTGTTTACAGTAGTTGGTTTGAAATAGGCCAACACATCAGATCGATGTACGACAGTACGGTAAAGTAACATACGCGAGGATTGGGATTTGACACTCTCGTTCCGCATTGCTGCTGGTGGAACGCGTTGAGGGGGTACTGTGGGGAGTAACACGGGGCAAGCTGTGGCAGATACCTAGTAGGGAGAGGTGAGCAATTAGACTGACGACACCATTAAGTAGATAACGTACGTATGATGGATGTTCGAAATCCCTTGCTCGTTCGACTCCGAGGATAGGCAAAGATAGGGGCTAAACTTGAAACTGAGGAACGCGAGTGGAAAGAATCGAGTGACTCACATCAGGGAATATTTGGTGCGTCTGCAAAAGCCGGGGTCAATGATTTCCAGACCGAAATACACAAAAGACGTTTACCTGCTGGTCAGCAGAACACAGGCAAGGCGCCTGCCATAAATATATATTCCCGTTACCCCCTGTTGATGCCACGAATTCACCCGAGGGGGAGAAACAAATCGCATATACGAATCCATCGTGCTGTAGATGCTTCCCGACAGGGTTACCAGTAATTGTGTTCCAGAAGCGGACAGTCCCATCCCAGGATGCGCTCGCGAGGAGTGACCCATCCGGAGAAAGGGAGAGAGAGTATATGTGGTTAGTGTGACCAGATCGTGGGGGTCCGACTGCCTCCCCCGTATCTGCTTTCCAATAGCGGACCGTTCCATCGAATGAGGCAGAGAAGAGCTGGTTGCCATCGTGCGACCACAGGACACAGTTGATCCAACGTTTGTGACCTTTCCACGGACCAAGAATGCGAATGCCATTGTTGACATCGCACACGAAGATGTTGCCATGGTCAGTGCCACATGCAAGCTTGCGCCCATCTGGAGAGAAGCATACGGAAAAAACAGTATCTTCCATGCTTGGATAGATGGACCGAACATCTTCGTTAACATGCACCAGTCTCCCCTCCACAGTGTAAACAACCACAGTGCCATCAACAACCGCCAAAAGTTGACCGTCTGGGGAGACGGAAAGCCTGGATACCTTGTTTGGGTGAGTCCATTCTTTGACAAGTTCGTGTGTCTCGACATCCCACACTCTGATGTACCCTTCCTCGCCGCTACCCACAATCTTCATTCCATCTCGGGTGACAACAAATTCGTTGATACCACTCTTGCACTCTAACGATGGCCCTTGCTCCCCATTGTCCAGGTCCCAAATCTTCACGAATCCATCGCTAGAGCCAGCGACAACTCGACCACTACTGAGATATGCAAGCGTCCAGATGGGGTGATCATGCACGGAAATGACTAGATGTGGCTGGGGATTATTGTTGTCAAATTGGTGGGGTGTGCTGCTTGGCATGATGACGCTGGATCCGAGTGAGTTGTGTGGGTATGGAAAGTCGGATGTTCGCGCTTGTGGGAGTTCCTGCGATGCGCTGGCAGCGGAAACTTCCCTGTAAAGCTGCATGCTACTTCTAATCGTAGATTGGCTTACATACCATGAGGACCCGTGCCAGTGTAAAACAGAGGACCTCAGCCTGAGTTTGATGCCCAGCTGGACGAGTACATTAAGTCAAGCTTGGCGGGAGAAATGACCGATCCCGGGCCGAAGAGGGCTTCGCGCCCTTGCCCACACACACCCTCTCGTCCTCTCCTCACTGCCCAGCAGACAAAGCGACATTCAAAGATAGAAGATTGCAGGAAAACTGTGGCGGCTCGACTGCAAGCCTTTCCTGTTGTCCAGACTAACCAACTTTGAGGCCTTGTGGACCTGGGCCATCGACAGTTGTCGATGAACGGTGGACACGAACGGGCGTTGCGAATCCAGATGGGTAAGCTAGCATTATGGTCGAAATGTCCAGCGCGCAGGAGATTAACATAGACTTGATTACAGGATGTGCATGATCCTGAATGGCGCTCACCAGGGAGTCGCCGGATTCGGACTGGCCGCGGCGAGCGACCCCAACCTCTACGCACTCTTGTACGACCCATCCAAGCCAATCGGACAGCGCATATCCATTCCTGGAAACACGATCGTCGCACAGCTGTACCATTCCGAAGCGGCGCTTCTCCCTGATGGCCGTGTCTTGGTGTCGGGCTCAGGTCCACAGACGAATAATCCAGACGGATCGCCCAAATATCCAGAGGAATTTAGGATCGAGGTATACGTCCCTCCATATTTCAATCAACCAGAATTTACCGTCGCGGAGACGGATTGGGAGCTTGGTGGACAATACACGATCGACGTGGCGCTCTACCAACGAACGACGAGCATGATGGGTGTCTCTCTCATCGCAGGTGGGTCACTTAAGTTGCCCATGTCAGATCGAGTTTCTAACGACGTCTGGATAGCTTCATCGAGCACGCACAGTAACGTGATGAGCGGGCGAATCGCGTTTTCTTGCTCTGTGACGACGTGCACGATCACTGCCCCGCCTAACGCGCAGGTCTGTCCGCCTGGCTGGCACCAGTTGTTTGTGCTAGACGGACCGACCCGTCACACTTGACGTGGGTTCGGATTGGGGGTGATCTAGCCGCACTTGAAAATTGGCCGTCTCATGATGATTTCACATTGCCCGGAGTTTAATAAGCGAGCAGAGGGTCTCCTTCGTATGGTGTAGGCTGATTCTGAAGTCAAGCTCATGTAAGATATGTAGATGTAACACGAAAAGAGGGACCTCTACTTGTACCAGGGTATCTCCATCAAATCATATCAAGGGAATGCCCTGGGGGGAAACGCATGCCTATTTACGCTGCCTCTTGCATGCACGCTCTTCGTACGACTCAGTCGTGGTCACTTTGAAGCTCGAGTGCCGCCCAATCGTTGGCACATGGGACCGATCGCTTTCGTGAGGTCGACCAGAGCCTGACGCATGAGATGAAATGGCTGTGTTATTATCGTCCGGTGCTAGCAGCAGATGAGCAGGCCTCGAATGGTATGTGTTTGTGGACTTGCCTTCACTGAGCGGCACGAACTGAAGCCGCCGTTCGTCACGGAAAAGAGCATCATAGAGCCTTGCCGCATCCTCCGCGCCCAGACCATATACCCCCTTGTCTACGTCACAAGTAATGTCTCGTGGCCAGTGACGAATCTTGTACCCTTTCTTGCGCAAGTCTTCGTTGAGGGTTGACCATGGGAGGCGATCTTTGGGCACCTTGAAGCCAACGTCACCTGCACACAGGGTACATAGGTCGAGCACGTGTGCCATGCGAGAAATGACTCACGCAGCATATCCACTAGTCTTTGTTTGATTTCCTTGATCTTGCGAGTCTTTTTAGCATCCCTGCTTGACGCCGAACGGAATACTGAGGTCGATGGTTCAAGCTCAGAAGCATTCCTGTACGCGAAACGACGGTGATCAGTTCGAGACTCGTGTCCTTCACAAGATGAAATACTGAAGCAATGTCGTCTGGCAGAAGAGGGATGTTCGATTGAGTGACCAAAGAAAAGGTACTGATGCTAGGCTATGCTCTACTATGTGCTCAGGTGACCTTGGAGGGAGGAGACCACCGGGGATATGAAGGCCTCTTTCGATCGCGAGATTAACCTGTGAAATACGACTTGATTACATGCTGACAAGAAATAGACATTTCGACTTGTACCAGTTCGCGCAGCCGTAATTCAAACGTGTGCTGACGCTCATCGAGCCCGAGCGAGGCGTTTGAAAGTATGGATTGCATTTCTTCACAGACGATTGATAGTCGCGTACTAGAAACATTTTCATCCTGGCATATGGCTCGTACAGGGAGGGAGAGGTTCTGTTCCAAGGCAACTGTAGCGAGATGGGGTTCTGCCGCAAAAAACTTGGCAAGTCTGTTAGCGAAAGAGTTTAAAGGTACTGCTTGCATCTGCTCACTTCTGTGCCGGGTGCTTCTTCAGTTCCAGGAGAGAGTGGGGAGTGGATTGCAGGAGGGAAGGAGAGTATGCTTTTTATGGAGTGTAGTGGGTCGTTCACGCAGAGGAGAGCCCCGGATGTCTTTGAGAGGGCAATGAGTCTGAACACCAAGGCGAAAATAACGGATGCCATACCCAATCCTCATCGGAACCCAACCACGGAACCCGACACACGTATATCCTTTCGCTCGATCCAGCCGAGGCTACGAATTTACCACAGGGAGAGAAGCGAACGACGTTGATGCGAGTAGGAATGTGTAGAGGTTGTGCGACGGGATCACCAGAGCTTGAATCCCAAAAGCAGATGGTCCGGTCCCAGGAGGCACTCGCAAGAATCGATCCATCTGAAGAAAGGGTGAGGGACGTTATACGCCCCGTGTGACCTCTCCACGGTTCTCCGATACTTTCTCCTGTATCTGTCCTCCAACAGTGAATTTCATGTCCTGCTTGGTCAGCGACGAAGAGCTTGTTCCCATCATGTGACCATAGTGGCACATCGGGACACTCGATCCCTGGCAATGGACCAAGAGTCTGCTTTCCACTCTTCACGTCATACACACGTACAGTGGCGTCGTCACTGCACGCGAACCTAAGCCCGTCTGGAGAAAATCGAATGGATGAAACATCCCCGTCAACCAGAATGGCGTTATTGACACGCCTCCCATCTATGGTGAAAGCGGTCACAGCCATGCAGGAACTTGCAATAAGTTGAGTATCTGGCGTGACGGCAACCTTGCTACAGCGGCTCGGAGAAGCCCATTCGTGAACAAGGCTGAGTGATTCAATGTCGTGCACTTTGAATAGCCCATCGGAGTCCCAGCTGATTATCTTCGTGCTATTCCTGCCTACGGCAACCTGGCTTAGCAGGTGGTCGTCCAGTATCGATGTGCCTTCTTTCTCCCCGGCGTTCAAGTTCCAAATCTCAGCCCGGCCCGAAAACTGGGTGAGTAGCGCTCGCCCATCAGGGAGATACGCGAGGCTCCCGACGCCACTCGTTGAGATTACCCGACGTGGCTGAAGACTCGCAACATGTTCTGCGCCATGAAGGAGGCCATGTACATCAAGAAGCCCTTGTGTCTGGAAGTAGGGAGAGAATGAATGCGAATGGCGGGTCGCAACCAATGAATAACATACCTGGTCCTCGACAAAACAAGGTACACCCCACAAATACACCCTGTTGCGTGATGAGGTTACGAGTTCACCAGAGGGAGAGAAACAAATGTCAGATACGGGATCATAATGGTGTAGAGGTTGAGTGACGGGGTGACCAGAGCTTGCATTCCAGACACGCACGGTTTGATCCCAGGATGCACATGCAAGAATCGTGCCATCCGGAGAAAGGGCGAGGGATGTTATACCACTGGTGTGACCTGTCCATGGTTGCCCGACCTGTTCTCCTGTCGTGGAATTCCAATAGCAAATAGTGTTATCGCAATCCGAGGCAGAGAAGAGTCTAGAGCCATCGTGTGACCATAGCATATGCGAGATCCGAGACTTGCTACCAACGAACGGACCAAGAATGCGTTTGCCGGTCTTGATATCATACACAAAGACCCCACGGCTGTATATGCCACACGCGAGTCTAAGCCCGTCAGGAGAAAAACACATGGATGAAACATCCCCATCAACCGGGATCGTTTGATTGACATGCCCTTCCATGGTGTACAAAACTACGGCCTCGTGAGGAACCGCGACGAATTGATCATCTGGCGAGATGGCAGCCTTGCCCGTGGCCTTTGGAATACGCCATTCGTGGAAAGGTTCATGCGATTCTACATCACACACTTTGATATGCCCTTCCTTGTCGCGGCTGATGGTCTTTGTGCCGTCCCGAGTAATCGCCAGACTCGGTATTCCGCTCTCGTGCTCCATCCACGTGTCTTGCTGTGCTTCGTTATCCACGTTCCAGACCTTCACCATCCCCCTATCTGAACTGGTGACAACTCGTCCATCAGGGAGATACTCGAGCTTCCGGATGATGCCCGTTTCGTGCGTGGGGATTATCAAGTGTGGTCGCCCACCAGCACTCGACGCTTCTGTAGCGTTCGAAACCTCTGTCGAATAGGGAGGGGGTAGTTGGATGGAGGCAGCTTCCAAGGAATGGATGGCGTTGTGTGCGCCAAGCAGAGGTTGAAGGTGTGCCTGGGACCATGGAGAGGATGAGTACGAACGACAAGGCACCGCTGGTGAGTATCTTACCTGATCATCGATAGTATCCAACCAAGGAACACGCCACAAGTATATCTCTCCGCTCTCCTTTGCTGTTGATGCCACGAATTCACCAGAGGGAGAGAAGCAAATGGCTTCTACAGCATCATCATGCCATAGAGGGCATCCGACAGAGTTGCCAGAAGTTGCATCCCAGAAATGCACAGCATCACGAGAAGTGCTCGCAAGTATTGATCCATCTGGAGAAAGCGAGAGGCAGCGTATATCGTCGTAGTGACCCGTCCACGTATGTTCCCCTGTATCAGAATCCCAACTGTGAATCGCATTGTACGACGTAGCGAATATCCGACTGCCATCATGCGACCACATCAAATTTGGAAAACGTTTCTTGCTCTCCAACGGCCCAAGGATGAGATCGCCACTCTTGACATCGTGCGCGCAGATGCCATCAAAGGTGCCATAGGCAATTTTGTGTCCATCGGGAGAGAAGCAGATGGACTGAACT
>JBBPLN010000466.1:0-19787 GCA_038089815.1 Sutorius eximius | reverse complement strand
AAAAGTGGACGAGAACGGGTTTACTTTTTCCAGCCGGCGTCTGAAAGGTGTTTCGCGTACATGGTGCCCATAGCACCCATGCCGATCAAACCAATCGTTGGCTGCTGTTCCAAAGGGTGATCTGGCGTGATGTCGGTCATGGTTTGAAGAGAGAGAGCGTGGTGGTGGTCAAAAGAGCGACGAACACGGCTGAAATACGTTACAAAGAGCGGCAGGGGCGTCACTCGGCGTACAGGTTGAACGAACTGCTCTGTATATTGATAACCCAAATCGGGTAATTCGTAACCAAGCATTTACTTAAAATTTTCTCTTCCTCCTCCGGTCTGCGTACGTTTTCTCTCGTCTCCCACCTTCTCCCGCTGACCCTCTTCCAGCCATTCCCCTCCAAGAGTTTCATCAGCGTATGCAGCGGTGCGTTGGTCCATTTGAATGTCTCTTCAACGCCATTCATTCGTGCTTCGACAGCGTACCTTGATATTTCCTGATCCCACACTCCTTAGTCATACCCTCCCTCATTTTTTAAACACCAACTCACCAGTTTTATCTCCACACCTTCTTCGCGACGTACGGGCATCGCTCACCCACCTCTTTTGGTTTCCATCCATCATTGATCCCGATCAGCGCCAACTCCGGCTGACCCTGTCTCTCTGACTCCCCCGGAAGTAACTCTATTTTGGATCCGGACCACCAACTACGTACTCTGTCGTCCTCTATTTACCCCATTCTCTGCATCCCAACCAAGTTTTCTCAACCGGTATCCGGCCTCCGTTTTTTCCATCTGCAGATTGTTCAAGTATTATGTATGTCCACGTTTTCTCCTCGCCTGAGACGGTCTCAATCATGTCCCCATCCAGGCCATTGCGGTTCATCCGTTTCTAGGGTCTACGCACATTTCAACGTCACACCCGTTCGTCTTGCCTTGGCCTTTCAATCCCCCACTCATATTCTTCTCAGATTACCATGTTCGCTGCATCGCGGGATTCAACTTCTCGCCAACGCAGCGCTTCACGCACCACAGACGACTACTCCTCCACTAAAGACAGACCCCGCAGATTCTTTCAGCGTTACGTCCATGACCTCAGCACATCTTCTCACTCTTTGGCTACCACAAGCTCTCATCACGATGATCTACCCATCCCGTCCATGCCTATACACGCCTCCCATACTACAAGTACCCAGTCCACCCCAATGACCTCTCCCTCTACCGGGTACAGCCTTTTTCCGGGTTCTCTCTCTTCCGCAACGTCCGAGTCCGCACCCAACGCCGAATCAAAATATCAGTCCGAGTTTGGTCTGTTGACACCCGCGTCGTCTTCTGCGTATTCTCCCATACACGGATCAGCATCATCCAGCTCCTCGAATCCCGTTTCCCCCCGGTCCCGATCCACAACCGAATCAGATATACACACGTCGGCACTTCGAATGCCTCACATATATCCTTTGAGCCCGTTTTCAAATCGTCCTTCGACAGCACCCCACTCTCCCCCCGCATCCCCATCCCCTAGTTCCGCTGGCATCACTCCCGTCGACCACCACACGCGATCACATTCGCGCTTGACTGTGAGCATCAAAAACTTTCTTTCCAAATCCGCCGTCCCATCGCCTTCCCGTTCCTCCTTCAATTCTGCCGCCGCCGCGCCTCCGGAGAGCGAACAGCCTTCTCGTTCGTTTCATGTTCTCGCTTCTGCCGGGAAGTGGCCCATGACCCCTCGGAAATCTCGTCCACCCGATCTGGAGATCTCGGGCAGCGTCGCCCCTGCCATGCCAAGCCCTGGTCGCGCTTGCAATATACCAATAGATGCACACCGTCGATACGCGAGCGAAGCAGTTACCAAAATCTATAATGCCAGCGCAGGCGGTGGCCCCCCAACCAGTCAAGAGAGTATCGATGTCCCGACCCGAAACGTGCCCCTCCCCTCGACGCGTGGCAGGGATCCTAAAACGCGCAACGTACTGAGACGCCGTCCGAGCGGTTCTGCGAAGCAGTTCAAGGGGCGCGAGCGGGGCATGAGCATTCCTGCACGTCCACGTGAAGCTGATCCCGATTACCCTCGTCTTCCACCTAAAGATGGTGTATCGCCCACGAGCGGTGTACCTTTCCCACTCACTGCAGCCCGTGCGGTCGTCGAGGCCTATAAACAACAAGAACTGCATTGTGACGATACCAGCCCTACCAAACTCTCGATGGACGACCGGATGAGCTCGAACGCATCCACCGATGGCAGGTATGATCGAGATGGCTCCGAACAGTCGCCCACGCCCTACTACACCGTCTTCGGCTCGTTACCGGGACGTGCCGTGCCAGCGGGCCGTTCAGACGACCAGTGGACCAGGCCCGAACAGAATCCATCCATGTGGTCCGTCTCACAAACCACGCCGTCTCACCAGCCGTCCATGCCAGACTCGGGTGCGCGCAGTCTCACACGCAAGGTCTCGAGTCGGTGGCGGAAGCTCAGAGGAGGGGACGTGACGTCGGAGGACTCGCCGCTGCAAGAAAAGGGGCACTCGAAAGCGCAGCCTAGCCTACAGGAGATGTGGGACGTCGACAAGTTAGACCCACGGTCGACGGGGCGCTCCATCGACTGCCTACCGAACACAGGAGACAGCGCATGGGCAGGTTCCGTCGAGGGACGTGCGCGGTCAGGGCCTGACAAGGTGGAGGGGAGCGAGGGGGGAAAGCTGTGGCGGATGATGCGGCGGATCAGTACAGGTGGCCTGCGGGACCGATTCCACTCTGACAAGGCCGTTCCCCCTGTGCCTGCGATTCCAAAGGAGCTTTTAGGGAAGACGAATCAAGGGGAACGCAACAACGAGCCGACGTCGCCATCATGCCATTACCCATCATCGCCTTTACGGGACCAGGACCACGCTCGGACGCCCACGGCCCCGAAGAACATCGCTGTCGCTCGACCGAGCGTGGCTACTTTGTCTTCCTCGCCCAACTCATCCGATGTCGCCTCTGTGCAGTTCTTCCACAGGGCGCACTCGGTGCGCTCCTCGATATCGTCTTATGGGGAGGCGATGGCGATGTCCCGTATGCCAGATGGCGCGCTTGATCGACGTATCATCACGCCCCTTGAACAGCTACGTTTAGCCGACGACCACGTCGAACATGTCGAGCTAACCCCGTCGGTGCCTGCACCGCGATCGCCTCGGCGGTCGATGTCTGTCCCTGCCGTCCTGAGGACGCTCGAGGACGCCGAGTCCGACCGGGTGCCCTTGCCTTCACCACGATGCCAGACGTCTTCTGGCGAGTCGCCCTCGGCTTGCTCGTCACGGCCTTCATCCTCGTCCCCTCCTGCGCCGGATAGCGCGCGTGCGTCGCTTCAAGGGCGCGGCGCTGGTCCGGAGTCACGAAGGGAAGATGGAATCGTGTCGCTGTCTCCACCGCCGAGATCTTCGAGGAACTCGAGACGGGGCGGGAGCGGGAGCGTGACGAGTTCGCCCTCGCATTCGATGGTCGTCAAGCAAGCAGAGGGTGCGATCGGGATCGGGGCTGTGCGACAGATGGACCGCGTGCCAAGCGCACAGAGCGACATGACCGCACGTCTTGATTCACCCGAGCCCCGACGACCGCGAGGACAGGGCGGCGCGTCTGCGCACTCGGGTACGCCGTCGAGGTTCCGAGAGCTCGAGCCGACGCGTCGACCACCGCTGAGCGAGCGGGAAAAGGCAGACATGTGGGACGACTTGTTGGCGCGGAGCGACATGGCGGGTGGGACGCTGCATATCCAGGGTGCGGCGGAGCTCATGTCGGACAGTATGCGCTTTTCGACGCACTCTGAAATCTGATCTAATGTTTCTTTTGACCCGTTTTTGTTTCATTTCGATTATACCCCGCGTTCACCTCAGGCATTTTAGTACTGATCATCGTCACGTTGATCTACACCGACGATCTTTTTCGACATTGCCATTGCTTGTTTATGTTCTGTACATCTCCACCTCCGGAAGAGCGGTATCTATAGCGACACCTCACGTTTTCTCTTCGCTCCCACTTTGTCACTAGGAATCGTAATATATGTATACGCTCGAGCACACGCCGCGGCTACCGCTTAATGTCTTTGTCTTTGTTTTTGTTTTTTATTTCGCATTTTAGTTTCTGGAGTTGGGTTATCGTTGGTTTAATGATTCCTTTTGTTTTTGGTAGTCATGAAGCGTGCTGTTTATATGTTGTGAGACGACTTGGATGGTGCTCGGATGAGTGAGAATTTCTATGCATTATCTGATTACGACGCGGTCAAATCCACGTGTGCAATGCGGCCTGTTAGATAAATAGGTGGGCGATCGATAAGAGCGCGTCCTCCACCTAATGCAAGACTCTGACGCAACCCATGCATCTCCCCCTTCTCCACGAGGGCACATGCGAAAGGCGCTGAGGGTTCTGCACGACGGCCGGCTCTCTTTCGTCGATCTCGTATGCGCCGTCTTGGACCCCACCGAACGCGATTTCAAAGGTTACCGGGACGCGCTGTACGCGGATGGTTGTTCGTCGGTCAAGTTACATCGTATTCTCGATCGTATCGTGGAGGATCCACGTGGTGCGCGATACCTTGGTCAGTGGATGGCGACGAACGAGACTTGCCGTGGGCATGGGTTAGATCGGGGCTCGGAGAGCGTCGATGCGCGTGGGCGGGAACTCGACTCGTTTAGCCTCGCGAGTGCCATGCTGCGCGCTCTTCGTGCGCAGGATGGCTCGTCCTTTCTCTCCGGCGGCCCCCGTTCTGCTCAGCCTGAGGTTCCTCGAGCGTCCCATGATGCGGGTCGTTCTCCCCGACTAGAAAGTGATCAAGACATTGACACCCTTCGTGCGCGTATCGCTTTGCAGCGTGATCTGCTTCACGTGAACAACCCCTCTACCTCCCAGAAGCCGAGTACGGTTCGTTTCGGGGGGAAGAGGCGACGGGGAGGGGGTCAGGCTCGCAGGCATGACGACGTAGGACAGCCTACCGAGGGCTCGCCCGCGTGGTATATTCACAAGCTGCTGGACGGAAACATCACCGTGAAACAAGTGTTCGGAATCTGGGTCTCGTTACGACGATGTGAAACCAGGTAGGACGCGCGTCGTCGCATTTTCGGATGTCACTTGTGCTCCTTTTAGTTGGCTTGACGATTTCGTTGGTTATGGTGGCACGGGGCTCTTAGCGGAGTCCCTCGCGCAGATCAGTCGTAAGCCCCAAAGGTGATGACGATTCTTCTCCAAGGCTTCGATGGCTCACTCTGTCATCTAGGGGTGCAGCCGATACGCCATTAGAGCTGGAGCTCGCTAGATGTTTGAGGGTCATCTTCAATAGTAAGGCGAGTAGTTTCGTGTCCCCCATACATACCCCACTCATACACGTCGCAGTCTCGTGTCCGAGAAGCCGTGAAGATCCCCCAAATCGTCACCCAGATAACGTCCGCCTTTTGTTCGCCTCACATACCAACCCGTCGGATAATCACGGAGGTGCTGTTGTCGATCGTATACTGTAGCAGAAATTCCCTGGACCTTGTCTTGGACGGTCTGGCAACTCTCGGTTGGGCTAACGGCGGTTCGGCTGGTTATTATGATTACTGGTTCCGGTCGCTCGAAGCTGTACTCCGAACCAGAGGCAGAGCGAAGTCTCGTCGATGCCAGCGACGAATTCAAGCGCGTTGGTGGAAGCAGGGGGGCGTTGGTCGATCACGCTGTGAGATTATCATAACTTTCCTTGGCTCCCCTCGCTCATGGAGGCCTCAAGCTCCTTAATATCGGTCTGATCGTTCACATGATGGATATCATGGACGACCTCGATGATCGCATACACCACCGTACGCTTATGCATTCTGCGGGCCTTTGGCGCATCGTTGCGCTCTGTCGTGGACTCGGTGTTCCCGCTGTCGACAAGCAACTCGACGAGCTTACGATCATGTTTGAAGAGGACGAACGTCCCAGTGAGATGATGCCATTCAGAGTAGCTTTGTGAGGTGGAAAGCAGTAAAAGTATCAGCATGAAGGGTTGTAACAGTTTTTTGATGTATCGTTTGAACGCGCTGTATGTGCTTGTTTACGCGTCGCAGTAGACCCGGACCGAGAGTGAACAAGAGCAGTGCTTTTCTGATTCACAAGTTGCCAACGCCCTGGCAAGCACGCATATTCCACCACCTGCACTCAATTCGCTCGGTCAAACTCGCTATTCTATCCACATTTTTCTCGGAAACCTGGTTTCCAAATGGCTACTGATTTGTTGGCGTCGACATCGTCTACGGCGACGATCGCGGGCCTGCTCATGGCAGGTCTAGGTGCCGTATATGCTTACGCCCAGCTAGGCACCTCGAAGCGCTTCGATGCAGATACCCATGCGCGCGCAGATACCACGGAACCGAACGCAGACGGGGAATCACACACGAGGACCGAGGGTAAGAGTACGTCCGGGGCGACGCGAAAGGGTAGGAAGAAGAAGAAGGGCAAAGGTGTGGGTGGGGGTGAGGACGAGGGTGAAGGGGAAAACAAAGGCAAAGGTAAAGCTGGAGTTGAAGGTGGGGCGACGGTCGCCGTCCCGTTCCCGCGGGTCCTACCGGGCGATTTTGAGGGTGTGGATTCGGGTGCGGGTACGGATGTGGATGGACAGGTGGATACGGGTACGAATGTGGGTTCTCAGGGGGTTTCTACGGCCGGTACCGCGTCCAAGCGAGGAAACGACGGAAAGGCCAAGACCAAGAAGAGGAAGAAGGCGAAGCAGGGCAAGGGTAAAGATCAGGATGATGAACAGGGCGAGGGTTCGGAGATGGGCAGGGACGTAGGCGAGGGCATTGGGCGGGCCACGACGCATGGATCGCGCTCCGACGATAGTACCGACGGTTCGGTGTCTCTCTCCCCATCCGTGCCCGCTTCCGCTCTGGCTTCGTCCCGTGCGCTGGGGAAAGGGAATCCCCGTGCGAACACGAGGTTCGCTCCGTCCTCTCAGCCACACGCTCAGGCTCGTGCGCACGCGCAGGTTCAACCTCGTGAGATCCGTTCTTCCCTGTCGCTAGATACCGACAGTTCGTGGACGCACGTCGACCATCGCCGTCTCAAGACATCCAGATCTGCAGATGGGCCAACCCGAGGGCTTGCGGACGCGATGGACGTAACGAGCAGCGATCTAGCCTCTACAGCAAGCGATTCACCTGTGGCAGAGCGGATGGACAGCATCGCCACTAACATGCGTACGGCACGTGCAGACCCCGTGCCGCGTACCCTCGCTGAGAAACTCGTTCCGGGAGCAAGGACAACGGGCGTGGATGAGTACGTCGTCTTTCACTGATCGCCTCATTTTTTTTCTTCGTTTCCGGTCATCTTTTTCATTTCGTTTTTTTCATGTCTTGCTTGCCATTCATCTCCCTCGATGGCGATTCCCCTCCATGTCCGATGTGTGGACGCTGAGAATAAATTTTTATCTTGTCTGCTAGCATGCTGGAACAGCCCGATGTCCCTACCCTGGCGCGCGTCATGCGGGTCCAGCCACAGGCAGGCGAGGCTCCCGTTCCGGGTTTTACATGGGAAGACTATGGAGACGTCATCGAAGAGAGCGTGCTCGTCGATGATGCCGATCAAGAAGACGAAGGGGAATGGGGCGTCGTGAAGAGTCGAATTCGTATCCGTAATTCTATTCCTCCTTCCTGCTCGGCATTCTCACCGACAAAAAATAAACGAATGAAATTAGGATCTTCGCAAACGACGACGACTTCCACATCACAAGCCTCAGAAGCACCGTCGACTATGACCAAGAAGCAGCGTCAAAACGCACGCAAGAGGGAGCTTGCCAAGTCTGCCAGGGCGGAAGCAGAGCTCGTGCGGTTAGAAGGACTCGCAAAGCACAAACGCGAGTTGGAACGACTTCGCATCATTGAACAGTCTCAGCAGGGCGGGGGGAAACGACCGAGCGGGGGTATGCAGGCTACGGTAGATAGTCAGGGTAAGCTGGTGTGGGAGTAACATTTTTCTTTTCTTTTCTGGGAGCTGAGCTAGACGATCGTTGGGACGCTCGTAAATTATCTACTACTCAGCAGGGGACATGACCCGTAGATACCGTAGCTGCGACAGAACTATCTCTGGTGATGGCAACATGCTAGATGGCATGAATCCCTCAACCAAAAAAAAAACCAATGTTCACGAACGGAGCAGGAGCCAGCAATTAGGTGAGCGTAACGGAAGCAGCGCGAAGGGAAACTTGACGACCATGCAAGTGAACTGGCGACAGAAACATTTGTGGGGACGCAGCGTATCATGTGGTACTCACACATGAGATCGTTGATAGGATCGGTTCCATGCACGTCGTTCCTGGTCGTGCGGAATATTGGAAAGAACTTGTTAGTCATCAGCGTTCTGTGGTAGGCCCATGCCTTCCGTCTCGACCTTCCCTCGCATCTCGGCCTGAACCAAGCCCCGGTAGACCTACACCCGAGTCTCCGTATCGCCCCCGAGATGGCCCGGGTACATGTAGAGCCATGGGAGGACCGGAAGGCCCCTCCATAGCAACGTCCGACACGCTCGTCGCCGACGCGTGTGGCTGTTCCATTGCCGCTGGCGCGTGCCGCAGCGCAATGTTGCCAAGCCGTTCCATTCTTCTCGAAGAACTGGGCGCAGACGCCCGCCCGGCAATTTGAGCGTCTGCGCGTGGTAGTTTTTTGACTGCGTGTCGGTGTTGTATGGGGATGTGATGGAAGCGAGGGAAAGAGGTGATTGTCTCACTGTGGTCGGAGATTTGGTTTCGGACACGGACGCGTGTCGGGCGTGGCTTGGTCCACCACCGCTTCCTCCGGGAGTAGGCTGGGTGGGAGTGGTAACCGGAAGTGTCCCTGGTGTAACTAGGTGGGGGGAGTTTGAAGGGTATTGTGGTGGCTTAGGTACATGATCGGCTTGGTATGAAGACGACGGCGGCACGGCGGGCGAGTAGAGAACTGATCCCGTTGACGCATGACCAGCGTGGAATGAAATGTTTTCAGGTGGTGGAGCGCCTGACATATCAGGAGGCATTGAGTACAGGGGCACGTTGACGGCGCCATGCGGAGCGGAGAAAATGCGGGAGACCATGGTTTCTAGGTGATCCAACCTAGCCTTGAGTTCGTCATATTCCGCCCTGCTACGGAACTTCAGCTCGTCGTACTCGGCCCGTGTGACGTACTTGTCCCTGGGACCTAGATGAGTGCCAGGGGTGGAGCTAGATATCAAACTTAACATACACAGGTTCCAAAGTGCGCCACTGGCATTTTGACTGTTCCCCGCGTCGTGTGCAAGGGCCACACGGTTGCGCCCTGGAAAGCGGCCTCAGCGGTCTTGAGAACTAGCGGGATTACAGACACCGAACCTATCACACTTTATTTTTCTTCGTTTACACTCTGTATCCGCATGTTCAGGTTCGAGTGCATGCGTTCACGACAAGAAGGCGTCAATCGACATCCGGTGCAAGGCGGGCGATCCGCGTCAAGGATTGGCGCGAGGTATGACGTCCAAAAGACGTACCATTACAGCTTAAAGCTTGACGTCGCCGTTTTTTCTTGGCGGGCCCAGGCTGTTCTGTTTCGCCCTCGGGCTCGGAATCGAGGCCTTCGCTTCGGGGATACATGCTACTCTGGGGTAGCATTGGTTGGGCGGGATGAGGATCCGTCGATCCTGAAGGACCAGCATAAGCACCAGGAGGTGGGTAACCATACGACGACGACTCCTGAGGAGGCAGATGGGGTTGAGTGGCCCCAGAGGGTGGGAGATAGGGGTGAAGTTGTCGTATTGATGGGAGAGAAGGCTGATACGTGGATGCAGATGGCGCGATGGGACGCGCTAGGGGATCAGGCGCAGAGGGAGGCATGGCAGGAGGCGGATTTCGCGGATGTTTACGCCCAGGAATGGGCAGGTGCCTATCCGGGTCCATGAGAGAGAGAGAGAGAGGATATGGGTTAGCAAGGCGGAGTGGTGGTCCAAGATAAAAGCAGGAGAGTGGAGCGCACAAACTGGAAAGGCAGTCAGCGATGTTAGAGCTTTCCGAGCGATCGAGAGTGATGTGGCCAAAGGCTGTATATAAGCAAGCGAGCCGAAGTGGGTCGCTCCGTCAATGTTAATAAAAGTCCGGATGACAGAAAGGCCCGCTCGGGACTTGCAGGAGTGAACAGCCGGCCTTCTGGTGAAATGACATTTTGATCTGAGCTTACATTCAGGTTCGAACAATAAACTTTACCTTGGCAGCTTCCGGCGACGGCAAGTTCCAGGAGATGGGGCTGCGGAGTAAGTTGTTCGGGATATATATATATTTTTTTTTCAGACTTTGGTGGCCAAACGTGAAACTGCAGGTGGTGAGGGGTGCAGTGCAAATAAGAAAGGCACGACGAAATTTGTTTCCGTAACGAGGTGTGGTTTTGGCTTTTGTATGCATTGATCTTCGGTAAGATGTGTCCGCCTATCTCCGGCAGAACACTAGGACATATCTGTTACGGTTTCCCGTTAGCGTGTTGACCAACACCATAGTTGCTATAGTACGGCGCTAACACGCGGAATTTATTACAATTTACTTGCCTAACATGCCTTCTTAGTTCTTCATGCCCTCGTGTGCCGTGCCTCCCCACCTTGACATTTGGGCGACACTTTCTTCTAGCCCATCTTTGAACAAATTTTTCCTACTCATTCTTTAAGCGATCGATCTTTTCATTTTCGTACGCCCGCGATGACCGGATGATGGACGGCGCACCTTACATCCCGGATCATGAATTCACTCTGGACTATATTTCATCCAAACCTACTACCAAGTCGGCGTATGACAACACATGTAATGCCAATGTTTGCCCCTGCCATCTTCGCTTCCATGCCTTCCTTCGCCTTGCGCCCCACTTCCGTTTCGTCCATTTACTTTGCCCTTTGAGCGCGTGACACGTAGCCAGCATCATATCAGTAGGTGCGTTCAACATGAGGTGAAAAGATCTTTGATCATCATCTTCCTCCATGGAACATCATTTCCAAATGCGATTTTGCGCCATGGCGTCAGTTGCCGTCCAATTCAATCGTTTATGAGTATGGTAACCACAGGCACATCCCAGAGGCGCTGCGATAATATCCGACCCATCTTGACCACGCTTTCGCTTGCCTCTTCTGAAAACACCTGCCTTGGCATCCCACTTCATCGATACCGCGACTTTTAGTTCCCAATACTATGAGGCTTCCTCGGGTGGTTGGAGCTGCCAAGTATGCCAAATCCATACCCTAAACCTTGATGTACCATATGTTATAACTTCGGCCGGCAGTCTGTTCAGCCTCCTGGGCGCACGCACTGGGAAGTTATTCACAGGTTACGTCCTCATTTTCCCGTCGTAGCTCCCCGCCCGTGTCAGAAAACACATCGTACCACACTCTTGACAACGTACGTCGCCCGCCAGCAACGCCGTGCCAACCAACCCCACGCAACGTCGAGTATCCTTGGCAAGGTTGCTTCAGATTATTATTATCCTCTGTTGCCAGCCGCTTCTCCGCAAAAGCCTATCAGGGTTAGACGAAGAACCTGGTAGTAACCGCTAACTCCTGGTTTTCTTGATACCGTAATCTCCGTTTTTGAAGCGCAACATAAAGATCCCAAGTAAAAGATAAAGGATCATGTCACCGTATGCACACGCTGGCTCATTGCGTCGTGTGCAGATATTCCCCAAACATCAATTAGGTTTGCTTGTATCGAGAGAAGGGCAGGGTTTTCCTCTCGTTCTTTTGCTCTTTCGACCCAGATCACGTCGACCATTCGCTTAAGTTTCCAGGACGAGCTTCTTTTGACAACGAACCATCATCCCGTTCGCAAACCTTCGATAACGTGTTCACGTTCGTTCAGGCTCCTTCGTTGCTTCAATTCATCGATGACCCTGATGGCATGTGCATCGACATGAAAGTTACCAAGGTCCTCTAACGCCGCGATGGAGATGCGATGTGGTACACGATCACGCTTGCCAAACGACACTTCATTGCGTGTTGCTATTGCCCCTGAGCGGTATTACACCGTGGAAACTCGTTGTCGGTATGTCTGTGCTTTTATCCATGAAAACTCTATTGTCACAAGCTGTGGTGCATAGCGAACATGCATTATCAGCGTGCATCACTCAACATATGCTGTGCGCCCAATTGTATTCTTATCTCCTTTCCGCAGCACGTTTCCGATCGCAACACGATGGATCTCGCAAAACAACGTTTGATATCAGTCTACAGCTTGTCCGACCCAGCCGGGGAGCGCGATGAAGTGATCACGATCAGCGGTACAATCGCCGAGACGTCGTGCAATACCGATTAAATGTATAAAACAGGAAAAGTGGGAACCGGGCGCAGCTTGCGATGCGATTACTCCAACCACGCGCCCCTGCCAGGTCAAGCGACCGGCGCACTTTCAGCAGCTCGGCAAACTTTTCTTCGCTCACCTCGGACCGGACGTCTACACAAAGTTCAAGTCCGTCTATCGTATCACGTCATTCATATACCCACCGAGTGAAACACACAGCACGTCCAATTAACTTGTGGACTGCATCGGTCAGCTGGACGTATCGCATAAGGACGGTGTTATCGTTCATATAGGTGCGTTGATTAAGCGCAAGAACTCCGATTTGAAGGTGGAGTTCATGTAGATGATGATCTTGACTGGGGAACACCTCGTGGTGAGCCTACTATTCAGGGCCTGCGGGCAGAATTTTTGGGACTCATCAACAGGCTACGTCGTAACGCTCGTTTTCGTGATCGTTCGTCGAGGAAAAAAGGATCAGAACAACCAAATTAAAATTTGCATTCCGGTTGCAGTAGCACTGCCGAGCACCCTTTCTAGGGACCATCTATGTAAGGTATAGCTCTCCTGCGTTGAACGCAATTGGACAATGGGCTAGGAAAGTGAGGTGACCCATGTCACCGGCCCATTGTATCACCAGCTGAGCCTCGCTACGTTCCCGTTCATGGAACCCTGGGTAGACATGAACATTATCCAGTGCTTCGTCATTAGTCACTCGGCCAACGCCATGCCCCTCGCCCACATCCGCTGCCATCCGGTTTTTGGTTTTCCTTATCTGATCCACGAGGTTCTGAGCAGCACCCGTATTGATGAACGTCTTCGATAAATTTGCAAATCGAACCTCGCTGCAAAGCAACGAAGTCAGGGAGATACAGCGATTTTTTCCCGCAGCATCGTTGCCTAGGAAGGCTAGTTTGGGTGTGCCTTTCAGCCGTGTAGACCCCATCCGAGCCTATCCAATGATACGAACAAGAACATCGCCGATTCGGATGTTTTGTAAGTGACAGCGCATGACGACAACAAAATGAACCCTGCGGACGGAGATGTTCCCCCACTCCGGTATTCCATGGGATGGCGGACCAATGCGAACACAACATTCGCTCCGGCTGAATCCCCAATCACGTAATGTCACTTGGGCTGATTCCGAGGTCGTTCACGAGGTAGTTGGACCCACTCAGTCAGTGGATCGAGCAGGGCTGCGGGGAAAGGGTTCTGCGAGCTACGGCGCAGCACTCGATCTGGGACTCCACCTGGACTGTGCGCGGGTCCGCGCGAAAGTCCTGGACACCATTTATTGGTTGGCTCGAAGGGGCGGCAAACCCTTTCCGTGCAGATGGCAGGGAATTTACTCGTCGATTTGTTGCGGTGCACTAATAGAGATATCCAGTCTCTCTCCGTCAACCCAGTCGCCAGGAATGTAGACTGGAGTGACGCCGTGAAGCAGTTTTGGAATGAGGTCTATCAATCATGCTTTAATGCCAGGACCAGTGTGGATAACTCCGTGGTTGGGCACCGGGTCACGTCCGGCTCTGGGGGAAGATCGGTTCTCAGAATTGGATCTTCAATATCCGCTTTGCGGTTCACTTGCTGTGGATACTCGCGCTGCGGCAGACAAGTCGAGCCTGTACTGGGCGGCGCTTTGTAGACCACGGCAGGGACGCCACGATCTGGCATCCCGCAAACGAGAACAGAAGCTAAAAGAGAACCTGATCAGAATCGTCTGCCTAGTGGGTGAATTGCGCAAAAGGGTTGTATACCATGTTCGCTTTTCACTATGAACGGACCGCACATCGGATATTTGAATCGCTGGTCGTGATGACTAATTGAATGGACGTCATTTACTATCCCTTGTGAGGACCGGTGGAATCCGAGAATGTCCCCGCAGGTGTGATATTCTGGGGGATCATACATTCGATTTTGTGGGGGTTGTTCTTGGTATCCATGACACGCGGTCAGCATAAGTACGAGATCGACATATTGGGGTATCGTACCTGGGGGGGAACTTGACTGATCCGGGCAGTCGTTACTCGTGCCTGATTCAACATCTCAAAATAAGTCGGGAAATCCTTATACAATTCCCCGGGGCGAATGTCTGGGCAAAGCCTGCAAATTGGACAACATTGGACATATTGTGTCAAGAATGGCTTTGACTTGGGGCAACTCGCAAAAATCTCACAGCAACCCTGCCGATGCACCTGACTGGTACGAAAAAAGGAAATAACTGACGACACGCAAGAGAATTAGGCCGGCGTTGTCCTTGGAAAAAGTAAAAAAGTAAAGAAAAAAAGTATTTGGTATATCCCTTGTCCCGATAGCCTCAGTCTATGGGAGACGGTCAACTTGCCCGATAACTGCAACAGTGAAGAGGAGAAAGAAATGCCGATCGGACGGGCCGTAAGAGAATCATACCTCCTTCGTCGGGGTGTTTTTTTTTTCGTGGAACGTGTCAGAGCGGTAATAACAGAGCAGCCAATTAACCCCCCACGGAATAAACTGCATGTGCCATAACCAAGACGCACTGAAAGTGGATCAATGGGTATTTTCCTCGCAGAAGTGCTTCCCATTCCAAGAATGTATTCAGGCGAATGCGGATCCTCTTGAGAAGGGGTTAACTTCGGCGGAAATCACATCTCAATAATGGGATATGGGTTCGCGGACTCGTGAGCATTAGGGCTACGCCCTAAGGAGAGCGTCAAATTTTATACCAGAGATGAAAGAAGTCAGGTTCGCGCGTGCAAACGGTTGCAACCTTCCGACAACGTGGGTCCTACGGAAACGTGGCTGCGGACTTGATATCCCAAGGTTTCATGCTAAACGCCGTCGTCAGCAGGCTTGGGAATTGATCTTGAGTGGGTCATGTAGCAATTCAACGGAATTCGTTCCGTCACAACGGCGATGCGGAACGGAAAGCGTCCCGAAAACGAATGACCTCCTGGAACTGGGTAATGGTAACGAATCTCGTCCAAAGCTCCGGGAATGGGATCAATAGTCCCACCCGTAAAACTATTTTCTCATGGAGCAGTGCGGAACTACGCACTGATATATCACCCTGAGCACACGACCCAAGGAGCATGACAACACCAAAACATGCAGTGGCGTCATGGCCCTAGATATACAAATCTTGACAAGAAAAACTGATGTTCGAGGGGGAAATGGCTCACCTAATTCACTGGTTGCTCGGGAACCCACGTCGATTGTGTTGTGTAGTCATGTGGACACTCGATACTGCGGAACGAACCAGATGAACCCGGTACACCGTGCAGCAGGACATTGACGCAGCACCAATCTGTGCCTGCGCTTGTTAAGCGCAGCCATTGAACGTCTGCCTACAGGCGATTCACAACGGGAGGTTTTCAAGATCAACCTGGGCTCGCTTGATGCATCAAAGAAGTTCATGGTTACCCAAGCATCAGTCGTGTCATCACCCGCTCTTACAGGTCCGTACCATATCGTCTAAAGCACGAAATCATCGAATTTTAGGTGATGCACATTTGTACCAAGACCTGATTAGCCGCTCCGTCGGTTCGAAGGTAAAGACTGACGGCATGCCCAGGTCTTGCAATCTTTTTCTTCTCGATGTTTGGCTATTGCCATGGACTAAATTTCCGTCGAGGTCATGCATACTTGCCATCGCCGGTTTCAGATCGAGATTGACTGTAAGGAACATGATTTGTGGCATGTTTGGCTATTTTATAACACCTCCAGCCTGGTCCGTGCGCGTGAATTTGGGTACATTTTCACGGCGGGGGATGAATTTTTCCTTTCTTTATCGAAAGTTACACCTGTCAGATTGATATTTGGGATTCTCCTTAGTCGCCTTTCGACAACCCCACGGGAGATTCTTGAACCTAGATTGTTCAGGGAGAAGGTCATCTTTCACCCAAGACCGCCCCGACGTGTCTCGAGAGGTTGGTGGCGGCCCGTTTGAAAGAGACATTGTGTTGCTCACATACTTAATATGATATGTGTATCACGACAATCTCAAGTGACTAGCTGAATGTTGATTGATTCTGTACTTCGAAAAGTAGATAAGAACATTAATCAACAAGTCCTGGCCGAAAGTATGATACGGGTGATGGGAAAGCAAATTTGTGAAGGCATGCCATCAATGCTCACTGACCAACATGGCTGCCATTCCCATCCCGGAACCTATACACATACTCGTAACGAATATTCTCTCATCTCTCTGTTTGGCGATGTTCAAACCAGTAGCAATTTGCCGTGCTCCGGCTACGAATATGGCAGAATGAGATTGCGCCGCTCACGACAAAGATTACGAAAACGACGTACTACAACCAAGCGGGTGCCCAATGGCGATGGCACCACCGTTCACGTTCACTTTGCCGTACGGGAGCCCGAGCTTGTTTATGCTGTAAACGGCCTGTGATGCAAAGGCTTCGTTAATCTCGTAAAAGTCTACGTCATCCTTGGAGAGGCCGGTCCTTTCCAAAACTTTGGGAATAGCGTAGGCAGGCCCCACACCCATGATCCGAGGTGGAACGCCAACCACGGCAGCAGCAACGTACTTGCCAACGATGGGGAGGCCAAGCCGTTTAGCAACCGAGCGGCGAGCGAGAACGACTGCAGCAGCGCCATCGGAGATCTGTGAAGCATTTCCTGAAACGTATTGGGTTGAGTCACGAACAGAGTGGTCATTCAATGTCGGCGTACCGGCGTGGGTCGAACCATCCTTCTTGAAAGAAGGTTTGAGCTTCAAAAGACTTTCTGCTGTAACACCATCGCGAATGCCGTCGTCCGCGTCCACGACGACCTCAACGGCCTTTTCAGTCTTGGGATCGATTACCGTAACTTTGAGGGGTACAATCTCGTCCTTGAACTTCCCGGCCTTTTGGGCTGCTGCAGCCTTCTGGAATGACTCTGCGGCGAACTTGTCTTGCGTCTCGCGAGAAATTCCAAACTGGATGGCGACGTTCTCGGAAGTGATACCCATGGGAATGAGACAATCCTCCGATTCTCGATTGGCGAGGACAGAAGGCGACCAGCCATCAGGAAGTGATCCACCGCCCCATCCGAATGTCATAGACTCAACGCCGGCCCCTGATAGTCGGCCGACATAAGTGACGGAGATTTGAACACGTGAGGAGGCCTACCAATTCCAAAGTCAATCTGGCCCGCTAGTATTTCGTTGGCTATTTGATTCACAGCAGCGAGACCTGACGAGCATTGTCGATTGACGGTGTTGACTGAGGCTGTGTTGGGGATGCCTGAGTGCAGCGCAGCCATTCGGGCTGCATTGGCACCACCGCCAGGCGGAAGGACATTACCTACAGCAATGTCCTCGATGAGGGCTGGATCTACACGTGCTGTGGTGTATGCCGCGCGTAGTACACCAGACAAGAGTTCCTCAGGCCGCGTGTCCTTAAATCCGCCTTTTCTTCCCTGCAAAGAGAACGTGAATGGGACGATTCGAAGTAGCTGTTGTGTAATCGCACCTTGGTCAGCGCAGTCCGAACTGCAGCGAGAATTACAACATCATCATCATGTTTTGCAAGTATCTTTGTCTTTGCGTTGGTCATGTTAACTTGAAAATTGTTGAAGGATCAGGATCAAGTCGAAGACGGTGCGTGAGTAAGGAGTTGGCCGAGGTTGTTTATACACCCAGTCGTGCAACTTTCATGTGTTTTTCCGGAGATCCGGGATTCAATTCGAGTCGACGCGTGACGTTCCGGTCGACTTTCCATCGCCTGTCTCTACCATGTAGTTCATTCCCTTCCAGTCTTGATTTCACGGGCGTCTGCAAGTAGTTGAGATAGTGACAAGCATGGCTTTGGGCGACACCGGTGGCTATCAATGGTGTTCAGTGTGCATGTGCACTTATCTCGAGAAATTATCCAGGAACCATTCCAAATACCGTCGAGAGATACGGTGGTCACATCAATCCTAGCGCTTCAACCCTCTGCTGTCATCTGTTCTCAGGCTAGAATTAAGCGTCAGCTTATATGACACAGGTCATGGTTTCCCCTCTCGCGCACACGCCTCGACTATCCATATGCTATAGCGTGAAACTGATGTCAAGGTTGGCGTTTGCCAATCCGCGAGCCAGTTTCCGTGAAATCATCCGGGTCTTATCACGTGTATCGATCAAAGAACCCACCAGGGCTTCGACATCGTATCCTCTTGCGATGACACGGGCATCAACATCATTGTCGTCGTACGCGGTTACGGTGGCTTTACATTTACTGGCGAACACAAGGCAACGGGTCACCGAGTCAAGATTTTCGAGAAATTCCGAGTTCCGTGCGCTTGGTGAGCGATCATTAGCTGATGAGATCTTGAGGACCAAACGTGTTTTTCACATTTTTAAATGAAGGGGATGTACATCGCTCCTCAAGGATGGGAATGCTGTGGAACTGATCATCTGCCATATACCCAGTGCCGGCCGAACCGTGCAACGCTGAGCTGGGGCCGTCACCATTGATATTCATTAATGTGATGTGACAGCCACAGGTCTGAAGCGCACTATCATCCCTTCTAGAACCGGGTCTATTTGTCGCCATGTGTTGATACGATTACTTAGGCAAGGTCATCTGCGAACGGCCGCCGATTCGTTTACCGCAGGGGGGTGCTTACGGCTACGACGGACATCGTGCGGAGGGCCAGCAATATGCGACTACGCTATATCAATTGGCGTTGAACTCACTTCAACCACGGCCTGGATAAGTAATTTGAATACGGAGAGACGAGGAAACTGGGTTTATTGTCAAAGGGGATAATTCGAACCTGATCTTACGGTTGCTTGTGGCCCGTCAAGGCTCAGACAAGACATCTTCATTCAGTCCGTTTATCCCCATTGCGTGTTTTTGCTGTGTACATCATATCTATCTGACAGAGATAGAGACCAGCCGCATCCTTCTTCCGCGCATAGTTCCATGCTGAGGAACAAGGACCCCCTAACGGATTATAATCATGTAAGGTGACTGTTTTTATGAGCGGGTGGATAATTATGAAACATTAATTTGGCAACGCACGCCGAGTAAATGCTTTGCTGACGAGACGTACCCTTTCTGGTCTGCTCCACGCGATGGAGAACACATCCTGGATGACCACCGGAACGTGGAAAAAAATCCTCCCTTCACTAGCCAGGCGATAACGAGCCTGGAAGGGACGACTTGAAATATCAGTTTCATGGTCATTCCCCGGCGAAATGGAAACCGGTGTTAACGTTTCCGGCGAATTGAACTCTCGGTGTGCTACCATTTTACCCAATACCCTCAATTGGGGGCTTAAACGCTTATTATTCATGACGGTCGCTCATCCACCTGCCACGGGTATGAACCCAGTTAGATTATTTGACTGATGCGTTTCGCAAGTTGTATAGTATACATTAACCAGGATGCTGCCGAGCTATGAAGGTGCATCAGGAAAATGACACGATGCTTATTTAAGCTTTTCACACTTAAGGTGTTGCCACTAAGTCTAATAAGCACGATAAGTACGAAAAGTTCCATTTCACTCAACCAAAATAAGGACCCAAGTCAAAAAAGGCCAAAAAGACAACTAATATTCCATGTATGTAGAGCAAGAGTGATAGGA